>JAWNPQ010000136.1:15275000-15425000 GCA_035047465.1 Drosophila sordidula
TTTAAACAAGAGAATTATTAACCTCATCTTCTACCTAGTCCGAGGCCTTTATCGGCCGCTTCGTCTTTGTTTTGCAGTCAGTCCATAAAATTGTGATTTACTCCCGTGTTGAGATTTCAATTACTGCTGCTTTATTGCCAATAAATTTTCATATAAATTAGGCAAGCGAAAAGTTTGAACAAAAAAAATAATATAACACAAACCTTTCCCCTTTGGAAAAGCGAATCCTTAAACAGCCGCGCACGTAGTCAAAGCCCAAAGAGCTGCACACAAATCCTTGAAAATTTCGCAGCTTTACAAAAGGGGTTTTCTTTCTTTTCTTCTTTTTTTTTTTTTGGCACGTTTTTGCCGTTAAATCAATTGGCACCTCTTTAAATTAGGCCACTCGCCAGTTGAGTAGCCAGGCGTTGACAGCGGCTCATTGGAGGCGACAATGGCCGGCGGGGCAGCACCTAGCTACCCTGTAATTTGCAGGTCAAAAAATATGTAATTGGATTTTTTCTTTGAAGTTAGTCACAAATGCAATTAAGGAGGCATTTTAAATGATTAAATTAAACGAAAAATAAATATGAAAAAAAGTTGTATATATATAATCTACATAAACTAACCAAATTTCTCAAATGCAGTGATTTTTCTCCTAATAGCTTTGACTTGACCGAGTAAAATAGAAATACTCGTTTCTTAACATATATAGCGAGTAGCGGAAACTCAACATAAAAGGAAAAATAAATATTAAAAAATATTTATATATATATATACTACAAAAAATAACAAAGTTTTCCAAATTTAAAATGACTTTTCTCAGGTCAGCTTTGATTTAATACTCGCTGCTAAACGGCGAGTAAAAATAGGACGACAAAAAATAAAGCAAATGACTATATATTTTCCTTAATTATTTGGTATCAATGAAAACCAGTTGCCCATTAAAAGAGATTTTTTTTAAGACAGCGTTGATTCAACAGAGTGGAAGAACTTACAAATTTAGCGAGTAGCAAATACTCGCCCGTAAATGAAATACTGCGTTCGTCAAGCACTCGCTATATTTTATTAATAACACAATATTTAAGGAAAAACCTTCGACTCAACAGAGTAAAACAGAGCCAAGCATTCGCTGCTCAACGAGTGTAAAAACTAACAAATATTCGCTAGAACCAAACAATTAAATGAATTTACCCGCTAATACATAATAAAACTTTTTTGCAAGCAAACTTGCAATTGTGACTATTAGCGAACAATTTAGTTGCATCCATGTGAGTTAACTAAATGCAAACCACTCGAAAATGAAATGAATCGATTTTTTGCATAGATAGCCAAGTAGTTAGAGCATAATTAAATTGACTCACAAGTGGGGGGTACTTGAATTTTAAATTTAGGAATTTCGGAAGCTAAAAGTTAAAGTTAAGAAATTTTATTCGCCAGTGAAGAAAATGCCAGCTTGATTGGATTTTGATATTCATGTTTTTTTTGCTGAGTGTAATATATAATATGTATTTAAATATATTTATTTTGTGTTTATATTTAATTTAATTCAATTGATTTTGATTTTTTCGTTAGATAAATATAGTCTGAGATCGTCTTAGGGTACTTTTTAGTCGAGCACTGCGCTTTCAGTCAAATAGAGCGATAGGACGGGCAAAGGTCCTTTGACTTGCAACAGCGGAAACAAAAAGTGGTTAGTTAATACATTGAGCGGAAAACCCAACAAGAGCAAAAACAGTGTTGCAAAGCGTTGCAAGCGCTAAAAGCTAATGGAAAGCTAATGCAACTACGAACACAGTTTTAGCCCTACTCCCTTTCTGGCCAACATCTCCTTTGACCAGTTCATTTTTTTTAGAATTTCAGTCTTTTACCATCATTTTTTGAACGCAGTGTTCGCTTAAGCGAATTTCGCGTTCTTTTTTTATACAAAAACAATTTTCGAACAGAAAAAATTATACCTACTATATTGAACTTAACAATAAAATGACACCAAGAAATGTAGAGAAAAATAATCGGCAATGCGTGACTTTTCTTAAACCAGCAGAAAAGCTTTCAAACATTGATAATAATTTGTTTTATTCACCGTAGACATCATAGCATCAACATTTCAGATCAACATATTTCTGGATCTAAGACGATTATTTCGGGATAATATGCTACGCTCATTTTAACTCAAACATTTCCAGAGCAACGTTAGGGATTATCTAAACCATACCAGCAAAAAAAAGAAACCAAAATAAAAAGTTGCTAGCTTCATCCATTAAAAAAGGCTATTTAAAAATATTCTTCCAGCTGCACACAAAAAATAAGATTGCTTTTCTCCTTTTAAAAAATATTAAAAAAATGTCTTATTCTATAATAAAATATATAATATAAACTGGAAAAAATCCGATTTTAATAATAAAATCGAACACAATTCTTATTTCTGATCTGTTTTATATAAACCAACAAAAATGTAAAAGGTTTCAATTTTAATAATAAAAATCAAAAACATATATTATTTTGGATTTCCTGCAAAAAATTCAAGACTAATTTAAATATTACTTTTTGTAAATAAAAAAATATAACTTACGTCAAATTTTAGTTACAAAAGTTGAAAATAATTCTTAAATTCTTATTTTTAGCTTTTACTTTTTTTTTTTTTTCATTGAAGACATGTGACTATTTATCATATTTAATTAAAAATGATTTATGATGATTTATTTAAATGATTAATTGTTATTTGAAATTTAAAAAAATAGTTTTTGTTCTACTGAAAATATAATTATATATAGTTTTTGATTTTAATAAAACCAATCACGTGTACGATCGCTAGTTATCTTTTCCTCTAGAATATCTGTTTTGTTCAATCGTTTGCAAAACCGATTCGTTGAAAATGCTTTAGTATAGACATCACAGTAGATAAGCTTATAACGGGCTAACATGTTCCTAACAGTGGCTGTCTAAGGCACTTTATAGTTATGTTAAAGTTAACCGACAGTTCAAACGAAAATAATGAATTTACCTGTTAATGTGATGGCGTTAGGGTTTATATATATTCCAGACGAGCATGCCTGTTAACAGTGTGTGTTCATGTTATTTGTGTGTGTGTGTGTGTGTGTGTCTGCGAGTGTGTTAAATGATGTCTATCACAATGTCAAGGATGAGAGCGACGCACTTAAAGATACTGAGAATCCTCGTAATTGTCACGAAACTCGAGCAGCTTGTCGAGCGCCGTCTCGTAGTCATCCCGCTCGAGGTTCGACTGCGAGTATCCCTGCATTTTGGCCAGCTGCACGCGATGCGTTTGGGCGTGCAGGGCGTCGAGATGTTCGCCCAGCTTGCTCGAGTTCTGCACAGCGGCCAGGACCGGAGCGCTGGCCACACGCGTCTCCTTCTCGCGGTGCGCCACGCCGGGCAGCGTGAAGCCGTCGCCCGTGACGCGGGCATCGAAGAGCTCGTACGGAAACGGCAGCTGTGTGCGCAGTGGCAGCGGCGAGGAGGCGGCGTGCGTGATGCTGCCGTGATGGGCGCACTGATAGTACAGCTGGAGCATCTGGGAGACGCTGTCGCACTTGTAGGCGGCCATGCGCAGCTGGTCGCCGGCCTGGGCCAGGGGTCGCTTGAGGCGAGCCTCGGGTATGCCGCGTGCGACCACCGACTGCACCAGATGCGAGGTGCCCGGCTCGCAGCCAGGCGTCAGCTGGGTCAACATCGAGTCGCTGCCGATCTGATCCAGATAATCGATCAGATGCTGCTCGTGCTCCAGGCCCAGGGGCAGGGCCAGGGCGCCGGCGGTCATGCGACGGTTGGCGGGACAGACGCGATCGCAGAAGCGCAACAGTGTCTCGGGCGTCTGGCGCAAACGGAAGCCCAGCGTAACGGTGTCCAAATACGCGGCCAGGACGGCGGAGGTCTGGTACAGATTGTCCGGCTGCCAGTTGAGGCTGGGGAAACGTCGCGATTGCAGCGTATGGTTGCGCCAGATGGTCTCCAGCGTGGACAGCGGCGTGAACATGCTCGCCTGCTCGCTCAGATGATAATAGCTGAGCACGCTGTTCACCACACGAATGCTGTGCGAGGTGCGGGCATCTGCAAGGCGTAAAATAGGGTGATTAGCAAGGCGGTGAAGAGAGTGGAATGGAATGGCAGCCCACCTGCTTGGGCGTAGGATATGTTGCGCGGATGATGGAGCGGCAGCACATAGCTAGCGCGACTGTATTCATCATTCAGATGCTCCAGGCACTTGCTGGCCAGCCCACTGAAGCCGTCGTCGATGTCAAAGAGCAGCTGGAAGCCCTGCAGACCATCGCACTCCTCGGCGTACAGGCGAATGCGATCGCAGAAGTCCTCGTTGAACGACGGTGTTTGCCAGAGCTCCACGCCGGCGGCATGGGTGCCCAGCACCTGTACGTCCGGCTGGCGCACCAGGCCCTGCAGCACATTGAACGTGCGCGGATGATAGCGTGCGTACAGATAGTCCGCCCAGCTGGTGCAGGTCTCTGCGAAGTTGTACTCCTTGTTATGCGTATTCACGGCACCCTTGAGCAAATCCTGCTGATATTCGGAGATCGGTGCGGCAGGCTGCCTGAGCACGTCCAGCTCGCCGTGTGTGGACAGTTTGTTTTGCTCGGCCAGTTCCTTGGCCTGCTCGATTTCAGCAGCATTCTGCGCATCCGCCAGCTGCACAAAGTTGCCATAGAGCTCCCCGACAACGGGCAGATGGCCCAAAGTGCCCACCAGATCCACGGAGAGCAGCCGTGGCGTGTATGTCGTTTGCTTCTGATCATTCAGACCCTGTCGGTACAGAATGTCATTCTGGGGCAGCTGCTCGTCGGCCACATGGCCGTCCTCGCCCTCGTAAACAAAGTTTGCCTCCTGCGGGCAGAGAACAAAATAAAAGTTCACCGGCTGTGTGTGGCGTTCGGTATTGTTGCCTACCTGTTGGTTCCAGAAGTGTGCGCCCACATAATTGGCATAGGTGCCGAACTGAAACGTTAGAATCTCACGTGTATGCTCCATGTTTGCCTTTAACTATGACTAAATTAATCACAAATTGCAATTATAGGCGCGCACAGTGCAGCTGTTAAACCAAATAATTATCGATAAATCACTTTTGGTATTTCTTTGCGCAAGCCAAAATTAGTATATTTTTTATCGATGCACTAATTCACAGCAAAGGAGAAAGCGAACGTACACACTTGAAAGCAAAAAAAAAGTTAAAGTTAAAGTTAAGTTAAATCCCAAATTGCAAATCACTTTTGGTACTCCTTTGCGCATGCCTAAATTACTATACGTCCATCGATGCATTTTTTGACTGCAGAACGAGCAGCGCTGCGTGCACACGTGAATGCCTGCCGCACAGCTGATTTTTGTTTACGTTTTTTTAAAAAACGTGCACATGCCCAAAGCCCCAAACAATAAAAAAAAACGAATTTGTGAATCATTCAAGTTTAATTTATACCACACTATTTGCAACATTCGATCCGTTAAGCATTATTTCTGAGCTGTACTCCTTTATATGTTTCTATTATTACTTAAATCAAGTCTATTAGGAACTACGCAAGAGTCTTTAAAGCTTATTCGTTGAGAACCACGGATAAATAGCAGTTCCAAAAAAGGGCAATAAGTTGCGCATAGATCACTTGATACTGTACTGGTATTAGCGAGAAGTTAATCGTTTGCGCCAGCGGCCACAGCATATAATTTCTCTGCATAATGGATACATAGCTTTCCTTTATGCGATTGACAATCTTACTGTGCTCCTCGCCGTTGATAAATGGCACCAGGTACGACAGAAGCAGTGTAAACGGCGGCGCAAAGCAGGTCTGATCGAAGAACATTTTCTTAAGGGCGCGACGCATCGGCGCCTGATCCTTGGGCACCAGAGTTTCTAGCGTTCCGTACCACTTGCGCAACGCCGGCCCAACAACAACCAGGCCCAGTCCGCTAAAACGCAAGGTTCGCCCGGCGTTCCAATCCTTGAACGATTTCTTCTCAATGGCAAGCTGGGCGATCATGTCACCGGCACCCATTATAAAGGCCACGTTGAGGCCTTCACGTAAGTAACCGCTCAAACCCATAATTTTAGCTCTTCACAGACTGAGGATTTGAATAAATACGATTTACTGTGTAAATACATATGTGCCGGTAACGGATAAATAACAAATGATTTAAACGCGCGTATGCACGGAAGTCTAATTTTAGTTTCTTTTGTTTTTAACAACCTGGTTTGTAAGAGTTTAAACGTCAATTTTATTTGGTTATTTCCCAAAGCAGAGTTGGCAACGCAGAAAAGTCGATTATTTCAAAGCACATATGATGCACAATCGATATCTTCTTCTTCTTATTTCATCATTCACATACTTACAACATAAATATAAATGACACTTGTTGACGATTGATATATCACTTAATAAACAAACAACTGCGACGTTTATTTAAAAATACTTATTATCTTTGCGAAGTAGAATTGTCTTCCTATAAGTAGAATTATTCTCGATATTTGCTCACCTTTAAATAGTAAAAGCCGTTAATCACAATGTCTGTTTTTTTTTAAATTGCCGCTTACCTTCGTTGCTATATCAGCGATGATTCTTCATATTCCGCAAAAGATCGATATGAAATTCTATAAATTATCGAGAAAAAAACGGTTACTCGGGAGAATTGCATTTTTTAATAAATTTGAACTCCATTATATTATGTTAGCAGACTTTATATAACGTGTTCTTCTCCTTATTTCAGCTTTCACATTTCAACCGCAACCGTTTTTCCATTATTAAATGACGTTTGTCGACTATACACCGCATATCTATCTCTAAACACATTTTATTTAAAATATTTATGTACATTATACATAGCTAAAACGAAAACTTATTCTTTCTGTAGTCTAATGCTTTTACACCTTCTCCTTTTTGGGGCTTTTAAGCGCTGAATACTCAACCTGCCCATTGGTCTTTCTCTTCTTCTTGGGCGTTGTCGGCGCGTTCTCGAAATCTTCTTCTTCCACTTTAATTTCAACCACAGCATCCGCTTTACGCTTCTGCGACTTCTTGGCCGAGTGCTCTGGCGACTCCACTTTAATGTCAACCACAGCATCCACTTTTCGCTTCTGCGACTTCTTGGCCGAGTGCTGCTGACCGTTGCCGTTCATCAGGTGCACATAGCTGGGATGCTCGTTGTTCGTCATGAATGTGGGCGCCACGCCCGTCAGCACGGACTGCCGGACGTCGTGCTCCTTCTGCGCCAGCGTCTGTGTGCTGGCCAGCAGTTTCCGGCGTATAGTATAGAAATTGCTGGTGCTCCGCAGCTTTTCGGTCACCTCGGTGCATGTCTTGTCCGCTTGTCGCAGCTTCTTGGCCGTCTTCCTGTCGAGCTCGATGCGCCGCTTGTAGTCGCAACCGAAGAACGGGTGACGTACGGGCAGCCGAAACTTTTGCGGTGCAGACGGCTTGGGAAATTCACTCAATTCCCCATCTGCGCCGGGCTGCTCCCTATTGAGACGCCGGCTGATTACCACTTGGCCGGCGAGCGGCAGTAAACGCACCGCATATTTGCCCTTGTTGTTCGCATAGCCAACGGAATTGGTCAGTGGGTGCTCGTAGTGGGTGGTACGCACCTGAAGGTCGCCCACATAACGGCGGCCGGGCACCTTGATGCGCTTGTTCGCCAGGGCGCTAATGTCGATGCCCCTGGGGCACTGCAGCACCCAGGCATCGTGGACGGCCGGATCGAAGAACTGTATCGCCTCGTTGCTATCGTTGGATAAGCGATTTGTATCGATTTCACTGTACTCATTCTCCTCGAGAAACTCACTCTTACACTGCCTGTGAAACTTGCGAACGATCTTCTTTTCGTCCTTAACCACGCCGTTTTCCAATTTCAAGCGAATCTGCTTTATCTGCAAGTGAATCGGACGTGTTAGCATGTAAAGCCATTCACAATTTCTACTACCAGTTACGCACATCATTTTTGTCATCCAGATCCATGGTCTGCTTTTTAATTTGTCCTACAAACAACTGAGAAATACGCCAGTGGAAAAACGTATAGGCGCCATTGCACGTGGGCTATCTTGGACAGTGTTGCACAGCGTGCGCTTGTTAATATATCGATATTTTTACTCATTGCACGCAAGCCAAATTCTAGATTAAAAGTAAAACATATAATGACACAATTTATATGCCAAGTACAGTTTATTTGTTCTGTTACCATTTCAGTGTTGCAAGAAATAAATACATTGTGAATGCAAACTGGTCACACTAGCTTGTTGACAATTGAAATAAAGACAAAATTAAGGCCCTTACATAAATTCTTATATTACAACTAACTTAGTATAAGTTTGCTTCTAATGAAACGATCTTAAATATGAATGCATACAAGTTAATATTTCTGCAAAAACTAAAAACTGCAAAAATTAAAACCAAAAAATAGTAACTTTAAATAAATAAAATCAAAAACAATCAGTTGTAAAATATTCGTACAACTTAAAAAAAAGTAACAATAAATAAAAAGATAAAATAGCTGTATTTGTACCAGATTGCGGCAAACCTACATATCGATAAGTTACTTTTTGCACTGTCTTGCACTTCGCAACACTGCACAGTCCTTCTGCGTATTTCGCGTGTTGTCGTCGCACGCGTTTTGTTTGGTTTTAACGCGCAAAATGAGCCAAACACAGGAAATGCTGCAGTTCCATGAGCTGGAACTGGACCAGCGCATACTCAAGGTAAGTGGGCAACAAACGCCAGCGACAGACCAGATTTGACCAGATCTCTTTGCATCCGCGCAATAGGCAATTGCGCAGCTCGGCTGGCTGCAGCCCACGCTGATTCAGTCGACGGCCATACCGCTGCTGCTCGAGGGCAAGGATGTGGTGGTGCGGGCGCGTACTGGGTCCGGCAAGACGGCTGCCTATGCGCTGCCGCTCATCCAGAAGATACTCAACTCGAAGCTGAACGCCAGCGAGCAGTGCGTCAGCGCCGTGGTGCTCTGCCCCACCAAGGAGCTGTGCCGGCAGTCGCGCCAGGTCATCGAGCAGCTGGCCGAATCGTGCGGCAAGGTGGTGCGCGTGGCGGACATTGCGGGCAGCTCCAACGACGTGGCCACACAGCGTCATGCGCTCGCCGAACGTCCCGACATTGTGGTCACCACGCCCTCCAAGATCCTGGCGCACGCGGAAGCCGGCACGGCCGTCGTCGATCTGCAACACGTTGAGACCCTGGTGGTGGACGAGGCGGATCTGATATTCGCCTTTGGCTATGAGAAGGACTTCAAGCGCCTCATCAAACATCTACCGCCCATTTACCAGGCGGTGCTCGTCTCGGCCACCATAACGGACGATGTGGTGCGCATGAAGGGCTTGTGCCTGCACAACGCCATCACCCTCAAGCTGGAGGAGCCGGATCTGGTGTCGCTCGACCAGCTGACCCATCAGCGCATACTCGCCGAGGAGAACGACAAGCCGGCCATATTGTGTGCTCTGCTGAAGCTCACGCTCATCCAGGGCAAGAGCATTATATTTGTGAACAATGTGGATCGCTGCTACAAGTAAGTTCATCTTCTCCAATTCCTGCTGGACAACTAACTGGCCCAACTGATGAAAAACCACAAGCTTCATTGGGATTGCGCAATTGGCAACAATTGGCGCACGCATGACCATAGACTAATCTTCTCGCTGATGGCAGCTGCCGCCAGAGCAGGTCCCAGTGCCATAAAGACAACTCTAAATGTATGTTCTCTCTGTTCCACAGGGTGCGTCTGTTTCTGGAACAGTTTGGCATACGCTCCTGTGTGCTCAATTCGGAGCTGCCGGCCAATATACGCATACACACCATTAGCCAGTTCAACAGGGGCATCTACGACATCATCATTGCCTCCGACGAGCATATGCTGGAGAAGCCGGCGGGCAAGGTGAAGCGCAAGTCGCAACATGATCACGAGTCGAGCGCCTCGCGTGGCATCGATTTTCAGGGCGTCAATAATGTCATCAATTTCGATTTTCCGCGCGATGTCACCTCGTACATACATCGCGCCGGCCGCACCGCGCGTGGCAACAATAAGGGCGCGGTCTTGTCCTTTGTCAGCGTCAAGGAGGTGCCCATCAATCAAGCTGTGGAGCAGAAGCTACGCCTTTCCCTGGGCAAAGAGCCGCACCTCAAAACGGACAGCACGACGGGCGAACTGCAAAAGCCGGTTTGCGAGGACATCATCAAGTGAGTAGTCAAGAATCAACTACGTCGAAGGGTACCCTGAACTAACTATGCCCGTTCTTCCCCTCCAGACTCTACCAGTTCAGAATGGAGGAAGTGGAGGCCTTTCGGTATCGCGCCCAGGATTGCTGGCGTGCCGCGACCCGCGTGGCCGTGCATGACACCCGCATACGCGAGATCAAGAACGAGATTCTCAACTGTGAGAAGCTGAAGGGCTTCTTCGAGGAGAACAAACGCGACCTGCAGGCGCTGCGGCATGACAAGCCCTCGCGCACCATCAAGGTGCAGTCGCACCTGGCCCAAGTGCCCGACTATATACTGCCCAGCGCATTGAAGCGCGTGGCCATCGGACGCCCGCTGGCGCACACACCCGCCGCCAAGCAGGCGCGCACGACGGGCGCCAAGGCCGCCTTCCAGCGCCAGAGCAACGATCCCCTCATGGTCAGCGAGGTGGACTATGGCAAGCGACGCGGTGCGCCCAAGCGAAGGAAGGCCAAATAATTGCCAGCGCTTGGCCAACAGTTGTTCTAGCTTTAAACGTGCGTAGTCTGTAAGCCAAATAGTTTTCCACATGAGCTGTGAATGCCACGGGGCGCGGAGGAATTGGTTGCTCCAGCCTCTATTGTTTTAATCATGTTGTGTCCATTAAAATTTAATACACACTGCTCATCGCAATTACCGAGTTTGATATACTTCATTTAGGAGTTGTAATTGAAGAGCTTAAAAAGTTTTTTGTCGCATCTTTTCTTTCCTGAAATCGATCAGTGCCTTCTGATCGCCTAGCGAACTCTAAAAAATTGCTGATAAATCGGAGATCGACTACTGAATACAATTGGAAATACATTTGAAACTGCTTGTAAAGAGGTCTTTAAAAGACTTCGTTGCCTTTTCATGCCCTCTCTTTCTCATTGATGTATGCAGAAGAAATCTCTACACCTCTCATTAGAGTGAACCCAAATTATTTCAATATATTTAGTGCAACCCACTTCAACTATTCAATAGATGTAAAACAGTTTGCTTTTAACATTTTATTATTGTCATTGAAATAGTTAACATTCATACAATTATCAATTTCATTTATTTATTTATTTTTATTTATTACATGTGCAATGTATAGTTTCGTATATTGAGTTACATATATACCAAGTTAAACTGCGATTTCGCGACTTAGAATAATCGTTAAAAACAAAACATTTCGATTCGATTCGATATTACGCGCAATTACAGCAAGCTATTAAGTTATCGATAAACGTTAGGCACACTGAAACAACAACAAACCAGGCAAAAAAAAACACAATGCGACAAGAACAAGATAGAAAGAGAAAGAGAGAGGGAGATAGTGAGTATATCATGTTTTGCTAAATAAAAATTACAATTAAAAATGTACTATTTTTTCATATAATTTAGCATAATTATTAGAATAATAATAAAACTTTCAGTTAGATTTACGTTTATTCCTGGGTGGCATAATATATAAATATAGCATATACATATACATATATGCTCTGGGATTGATACCGTGCGTCTTGAAGGAACAAAATGCAGCGACTAGGCTGTGGCGATCTACATATTAATTTATTATATATTGTATGTCTCTCTAAACTACAGTTATGCTTAAGGAAACAATTTATATAAGATCACACGTATATGGAGGAAACAGAAACAGAAAAGTTTTTATAACAAGTATTTGTAATTTGAATTGACGCAAAAGAAGAAACTAAACTAAAATGCAGCCACTTGCTAAACCTGAATATATATGTATATATATTTATATATGTAAACATTTTGTATGTACTTATTTTTAAGTTTGCTAAAAATGTGTTTTTTCGATTTCGTAACTCGCGCTAGAGAATTTTACAATCATATTTTGGTTCACGGCTTTTATTACATATGTTTTATGTATTTAAATTACTTTTTTTTATAACACACACGCATAACAACAAAATATACAAGACACGTATTATTGACAAATATTTGAATATATATAAATATATATATGTATAAATGTATGCAACGTTTGTTAATCCAATAATGTTTGCTTCTCATTTGCCTTTATTTTTATGTCCTTGCTATTCTCGCAGCTGTCTTTATTTTGCATGCGTTATTGTGTTTGTTTCTTTAAATAACATATGTAGATATACATATACATATATTTATGTATGTATAGACAGATAGTGCGCCAAAACATGGCGAATTCAATTAAAAGCTGTCACATTCTTTATATCTTATTCTGATCCTTTGGCTCTCCTAAACAAAAGCTATTTCGGGAATTTGAAATTTTATGCGGTGTTTTATATATATACATATATATATGTATATTTGGAGATATCTATATATATATATATATATACACATATATAACCCGCTTCCTAAACACGGCGCATTTATCGATAAAATATTTCGGATATTAAAATTAAAAACAATTTAAAAACAGCGTGCGCGCATAAAAAAATTGAGTTTTCCTTGTTGGCGGATAAACTTTTGCCGTGAGGTGTCCTTTTTTTTATCTTTCATTTCATTTTTGTCAGGGGGAGAAGTCTGTGTATTATACGTGTGTGTGTATGTGTGTGTGTGTGTGTGTGTGTGTCGCCTGGACAACAACACATGTGGATCTGTGGCCCGCCTAGCTTAGATGGGCACATAGTTGCCCTTGGGCTTGTAAAAGAGCTGGCCACGGAATATACGACGACGTATCTCGCTGGCCAGCAGACGTTTCTCCTTCTGAATCTTCTTGAGCACGCCCTTGTTCTCCTGGGCGCGACGCGACAAATAGGGCAGCACCTCCTCTACGGGACCGTAGGGTATATACTTGTAGGCCGAGTAGCCGGCCTGACCTGGAAGCGAAAGTGGGTCTCTTACTTGGATGCTTGACGGAGGGGAGCTCTTTGAACTCACCCAGCGGGAAGGTGATGTAATCACACATGCCCAATAATTGACCGAAACAAATGACCTTATCCTCGGGCGAGATGCCAATGGACTTCATATTCTCAATGGCAAAGCGCACAGTGTCCTCGTTGTGCGAGGCAACCATGATGCCAATTTTGCGCGCATCATCGCCACAATCCTTCAGCACCTGCAGAAACGAAAGAATTGCATTAATTTGGCCTGTGAGGTGATTTTCATCGGCCGGAACTCGCCTTAATGCGACGCAGGCACTCGGCTAGCGTCTTGTGGTACATGTCCGTGGTTGCCTCATAGGTGGGATTCACGGGATCGGCATAGCCCAGCGCCTGGGCGCGCGCCCGCTCCTGATCCATGTAGGCGCCGCGCACCAGCTTGGCACCAAAGTAGAAATCCTGTCGCTTCGCCTGCTCCAGATCGGTGCCCACCTGGAGATTAGCAAATAATTAGTAACGAGCCGGACAATCGCGGCTATCAACCGCTGGTGGTACCAAAAGGGACATCTTGATTTTAAATAGGTTTGAAACTAAAACTAATTTCTTTAATTTATGACTTATGAAAATTTCTTCGACTTCGACTTAATTGAAATCGTACTAAATACTTTGCGGACTCTGAAGTAGCCCATTATATACCACCCTACGTATCTCTCTAGATATATAAACATTCGTCTCACCTCACGAAAGGCTTCACGCAAATAGCACTGATAGGTATTGAATACTATGGCCTTTTCCTTGTTGTATTTGCGCATCATCTCCAGGGTAATGCGCGAGATCGCTGGCTGGAAATAAGTTTGCTCCGCATCAATCATAATGCGCACGTCCAGCTCAGCGGCAGTCTGCAAAGGATACGGGAAGGCATTCAAAAGAGTTTCTTTTGTATTTGTGGTTCAGGCGATATTTACCTTTACAATTGTGTTTAGACGACGTATCATATTTCTAAACATCTCCTCCTCTTTGGGCGATATTTGTGAAATCAATCGACGCATTTGACCCGTAATCGGATCGGGCACACGAAACGTGTCGCTCAGCTGTGAATCCTCATCTACAATGCCCGACCAGGGAAACAGATGCAATATGCTAAAAGAAGGAGCGAGAGAAGAGTAAGTTCTAGTGCTTCAAAAATAAACTAATTGCAAATACAGACCCCTCCTTGTCAGATGTAACGTTCTTCAAGAATTCCTGGACGTCCTTGTTGTCGCCAACGCTGGCATAATACTTCTCGAGATCCTTAATGGTCTTGTGATGGGTCAACACGTTGCCCTGACCGCCGACAAGTGCCTCCATATATTTACGTGTGCGCATTATGACCTCAGATAGTTGCAGCTATTTGGCGGGGAAAAAGGGGAAATGTTAATGCAATTAAATATAGAGCGTGCTATCTATAGTAGATACAAACACTACATATGTATATAGAGTATGCGTACACTGAGCGAAAAAACCAAAGGTTTTGCTTAAAGTAAGCAAATGGAACGTGAAGGCAAAATCCTTATAATTAGACTTAAGTAGACTTATTTTTATTAATTCTTATAATTTTCGTAAGAAAATTCTTTAAATAAGTATTTTTCTATTGGATTTTGGTTTCTAAATATATGACTCGAATATAGATGGAAGAAATTTGGAAATATTTTTTTCTTTTTATTTATTTATTTATTGTGAAATCTAAGAATTCTGAATTGTAATTGTTTTATGGAACGCATGTTTTAGGCTTATTTTAAAGTACGAATATTCTGGAGAATTGTATTCTTGTTGAATTTCAAAAAATGCAAAGTATGAGTATTTTGTATTTAATTTTTCTTTTATTTATAAAATTTGATGGATTGAGTATAGAACCAATTCAGATTAGTTTTTAAGAACAAAACGTTTTCCTCTCAGTGCATAACTTATACAGTATATTTTAATATATTAATACACTTACCAGCAGCTGGGGACGGCCAAGTGCGGTCAGTTTGATGGCTGTGATGCCA
Organism: Drosophila sordidula; assembly: GCA_035047465.1. Taxonomy (NCBI): domain Eukaryota; kingdom Metazoa; phylum Arthropoda; class Insecta; order Diptera; family Drosophilidae; genus Drosophila; species Drosophila sordidula. The sequence continues at coordinate 15,290,031 of JAWNPQ010000136.1, forward strand.
GTTCCGAAGGTGGCGCCTGTTGCGGGTTGTTCGTTGTCGTTGTTCGGGTTGTTCGGAAATGAGAGGTAAGTTGAGAGGTAAGTGAGTGCATGAATGCGAGGCATAGGCAATACGAGGCGAGGCGAGGCGCGTCAAGGCGTGGCATTGTAGAAGGCAATTAAACTACTCGAGCTACACATGCAATTGATACACTACAAACACAAACACAAACACAAACACACACACACACACACACACTCTGAAACACAAACACAGTTTATACAACAAAGCAGAGTCTAAAGAAATGTAACTAAACAAAGAAAATCGGTTGAAAAGTAACTAAAAACAAAAAACACAATCAAACAAAAGCTCGCCAAATACGTTTTAAGTGTAAAATCCGAGATTTGGCTTTGAATTTCGAGTTTAGTTGTTATTTATTATTATTTTTGTTTTTACCCTTGCAGCGACTATTAACAATTTGTGAGAGATATAAAAATTATAAATTCATTAATTTGTATTTATATATTTACATACATACGGTAATAATAATATATACCAAATATATCACTATATCGTATGCATATCGATCGAAATTTTAGTTTTTGTAAGAAAAACTTTGTTATTTTTTTTTTAGAAATCTTAATGGAACTCAGCAATTAAGATTATTCTTATATATACGCATTTTTTTATCAACATCTGACATATATATGCTATAACTATTATGGGAACAATCAGTTGAAAATTTATTTACAATAAGAAAACATGTTTGTCAAGATATTTAAATTAAACTCAATATTTCATCATCCTCATTGATCTACTATATCATATAGTCGATATAATCGATAAACATTTTATTCTAACAGAACTTAAGTCAACAATCAGTCATAAACTGAGTTTTTGTGTTGTGAAGAGAAAATATGGAAATATGTATAAATAACATCTGCCATATATCTGCAAGGGTATTTAATCTTCGGCCATCCCGAAGATAACTACTTTTTCTTGTATTATTTTTTTGTTTTTGTTTCAAGTTAACTTTAATTTCAAAGGCTTACCCTCGGCCGCCGCACGCGGCTCTTTGGCATCGTCATCTGGCCCACACACACACACGCACACACACATACACACACATTTTGGTTTTAGTTTTCAAATGGTTCCAAATTTTAGGCAGTTATACAATTAATTTTTTTTGTTTTTTTTTGAGGTTAGTTCAGTTTCAAATAGTTTCGATCAAATTGGTGTTAGTTGCATTTATCGTTAATCGATTAGTGGTTTTATTTTCGGGGTGCGCCGCCGGTTGGTTTTTGCATTTGGTTGGCGTTACGAAACGGTTTTTATTTTGCAACAATGGTTGGTGAGAAAGAAAAATGCATTCGAGAGATAAATTAATCAAAATTATAATCAAATTAATTAAGTTATTGCAAGTATACAGATAAATTCAGCGGATAAAGCGACTATAAATCTAACTAGTAAAATAAAAGTATATAAATATTGCGCTAACCAATTTAAGTTATCCAAAGATCTAATTTTTAGATTTAAATTTTTTCCCCAAAGTAAAAACTTATTGAAGAGATAATGTAGGACCCAAAGAATAGTTCTTACTCTAATATCTATTAAAATATTTATTCTAGCTTATTAAATATATTTTAAACAGATTTACAATCTTCTTTCATTTCAAAGTTTTAATTATCAATACTCAACTTAATATTTTAGGCGGGTCAAAAATACTTATACTAACAAGTGAATCAAACTTCCCTTCTTTATTTTTGAATCCGACCTGTTTCGATTTCATTTTACAACCTGTTCTCACTTCACGTTTCCGCAAGTATTATAAGAAAATTAAAATTACAAATGCGTTTGATTCGTTATTTCCGGCTTGTAAAAAAGCACGCACTTATCAAATTCTTCTCTCAACATTTATAACTGTAACGTCTAAATATAAAATAAGAACAAGATTTTATTACTACTGCTATATACCAAAATAAATATGCTTAAATATTATACTACTGTTCGTAAGGGAAATATTGAAATACAAACCTAGAAAGGGATTCTTAAGAATTTTCTTTACGCACCAAAATCTAGAGATCTTTTTATCTATAACCTCAAAAATTGTGAGTCTAACCTCCAAATGTGTAGTAGTTTACTTAAGGGAAAGCAATTTACTGGAAAGAGCGTAAATATAGAATTGATGACCCAAAGAGGTCAATTTGTCAAATTGTGCCTTCTTGATGGCGTCAAATCGTTTCACATTTTTAGGGTGACCATTTTGCGATTTTGATGACTACACCAACAATGAAAATCGAGGCAGGGTCTCAAACCTACTTACATATGCCCCAAAAAGTATGCTAAAATTATGTACTATAATTCCTATTTTAAATACATTTTAGAGCGACCCTTTTATGAAAATTAAGTAGTCATGGGAAAAGCAGAAAACAAAATTAAAGGAAAATTGAAAAAAAAAATAAAATAAACACAGGGTGCACTGGAATGCACAGGGATGCACAGCACATGCATAAACTGTTTCTCTTTTCTGTTCTTTTGATAAGATTTAGATAGAAGCTGGTTCGCTGGAACTTACCCGAAACAGCCTCCAGACACTTGATGAATATCTCCATGTTGCGCTCACAGGTGGCCTCGTTCAGATAGAAATAGGTGCGGGCGCTGCTCACCTTGTAGCGACGATCGGCAAAGGACTTGTCCACATGGTACTGCGGCAAGGCGCCCGCATCGTCCTTGGTGTTATCACCAGCACTGGACACGGAAGACCTGAAAGACAAACAGCAAAGAGAGTCCTTGTTACAGAGGAAGGCCAGGTGCCGGCTGGTCCTTGAACGTACTCAACTTCACGCTTCTCGGCCTCCTCCTGGGTGATGTCCTCTTCGACGGAATAATCAAGGATGGGCTTGACGCCAAACGAGCGCAGTCTGCGGCAGACAGAGAGACAAAGGGAGAGAGAAGCACAATATTAGAGCGAAGAACTTGGCATTAGAAAGGCGGCTTAAAACAATCGAAAAGGCAAAAACATAAAATTTGAGTAAATTAAGTGCTGTGTGTGTGTGTGTGTGTGTGTGTGCTTAGATAAAAGTGCGCTGGATATGTACAATTTGTAGGGGAGCGGGAAGCGATGGCGGATTTAACATGCCACATGCCACAAATGAGCGTTGCATTAGTTCAAGTTAGTTGGAGTTAACTGTATCGAATCGTTCAAATTGAGTTTAGTCAAATGACTGTTACTTTTTGCAGCTGATTAAAGTGTGAGCTTAGGATACGTTTTGTTCTGGGCACCTCTCAAGGGCGGGCACAATCGTGTGGCGATTCTCGCCGGCCACGAAGTGCCCGTAGAAAGTGGACTTCATCAGCATCACAAACAGTTTGCTGCCCAGCACGTTGCGGGCAATTTTTAAAAGCTTTTTTTGCGAACGAAGACGCGCAGCACATCGGTTATCGGTGGCGGTTATCGATAGCAGTCGGGTGGTTTCGATTGCGTTGATAAGGAAGAAGCGCAGCACATTGTTTATTAGATAGTATCGATAGTTTTAGGAAGGAAGCAGCATAGCCATCGTTTATCGATTGTTTTGTTTTGATTGTGTTAATCGTTTCAGTTTTATTTATCGATAACAGTACAGTAGTATCGATTGTTTAAGAAAGACAGAAGCGTAGGCATCATTTCAGCAGGAATGTTTCGATTAATTTGATATGGAAGAAGCGAAACAGAGTGTTCATCAGTTGTGGTTATCGATAAAAGCATATCAGCATCATTGTTATGATTAAAGGCGAAGCATATCGTTTATCGGATACATTAATCGATAACAAAGCGTCGTATATAGTTAATCGGTTATGATTATCGATAACAATATGGTGGTATCGATTGTTTTGAAAGGGAAAATTTATAGCACATCATTTATCGTTTACGTTTATCGATAACAGTACAATTGTAGTTATTATTATTTTTTCATAGGTTTTATTTAATTGGTTTTCGTTGTTGTATGCAAAGCGCAACAGCAAAGCAAAAGTAGTATGGAAAAAAAAGAAAAGAAAAAAGGAGAAGAGAAGAAAATATCGTGTTAGTGCATTCAATAGTCGTTATACAATTACCTTTCCAACGTGGGTATTATCTTAATCTGATCCTCGCCAGCGACAAAATGGCCATAGAACGTTGCCTTCATCAATGCTGTAAATAACCTTTTACCCAATGCTTTGTTTGCCACTTTCAAAAGCTGCGATAATTTCGTGTTTAGACAAAATTTTAAAAATTTGTTTTCGTTTTTATCATTTCATGTACATTAAATATTTTTAAATATATATAAATTGGTTTGAAAGGTTATTGCAAATGTCCAATATGTGCGAAAAGCATACGTTAAAAGGGGTGGTAGGGGAAGGGAGTGCAAAAACGATGCGAATATCGCATATCCCCAAATATAACTCATGTTTTTATTTGTTCTACCTCAAAACAAATCATTCAAAAAACAACCGTCTCGCTCGCACACATACGCACGGCATTGGGCAAAAGTTGCGGCAGCCAAAAATTTTAATGTTCTGTCACTTGTTTTGGTTCTAAGTTGTTTTTTTTTTTTTTGTTTTGTTATTCTACGCTTTGCTCTCTTCTAAGATACATAAATCATTTGGATTGCCGCCAAATACATGGGCGAAGAGAGAGAGAGAGAGAGAGAGAGAGCGCGAACAATATGCGATCGTGTCAATGCCAAGTGCGGTGACAAAGCACAAGGCAACCACACGGCGAATATGCGCACTCTCTCAATAATAATAATACTAAATACTAAACAAGTGTGCTCTAGTCGGCAGCGCCCGACTAGGAGATACCCTGAGCCTGGCTTTACACACATTTCAATCCTCTCGCATTCATAGAATCATATACAAAAGCAGACGTGCACACAAACAAACACAAACCGCAACCTGTGCACTTTACTCAGCAGCTGCGGCACACACTTTGGAAATAAGCTTCTTGAAAAACTTCTAAGCTAAGAGAGCAAATTTGGTGCCTCTAGCTCTTGTAGTTGTACTGAGATATACTCAAAAACGCGGATTAGAAAATCGATAAATATCGATAACAATAAAACGACTCTGAAGTCATGGTGATTAAGAATATATATACTTTATGGGGTCTGAGATGCCCCCTTCTGCCTGCTACATACATTTGCACGAATATATAGCAATATAGCCTGATTTTATTTTGAATATGTTCAGGGTATACAAAGGGGGAAACGTCAAACAGCTGCCGTCAAAGCTCATAAAACAAAACACAAACAAAGAAAAAACCAATTAAACATTGCACGCTGACGGGAGCTTTTTGCCCGGCACGTGTACACAAAATGCGGCAGCGTGTGATAGACAAAGATGCGGAGATCGACTAAGCGAACCGGTTATTGAGCCAGAGGGGGAGCGAGACACTCTGACATGACAAATTGAGCAAAACTGTGGTTCCTATACGTGTGTGTGTGTGTGTGTGCGTGTGTGCGCGCTTTTCAAAACTGGTTACATAAAAATTGGCAATGCAGTCCGAGTACTTTGCGACCGTTTTTTTATATTTATTTTATTTTGGCCAAATGTCGAATACTGAAAAGCAAGCACAGGTGTTCGCTATTGAGCTGTGGCCCCGCGTCACGAGACCTGCCAACTGTGTGGCGGACGGGGGCTGGGGGGGCCATGCCTAGAGACATGAACCGTAAATAGATAATAGCTAGGGCAAAAATATAACAAAAGAGAGCAACTAACATGGCTACAAGATGGCAACGAATACAGATGGATAAGCACACACAAACACCCACACACACGCATATATATGCATTAATCGTGTTCATCAACTTTCCAGTTAATCGATTAAACTGTCATAATAATCAATCAAAACGAAAGGCGATAAAAACACGCACACGTATACGTAATAACTTACACACACACACACACGAGAAACGCAGCAACAGCGCTGCCAGCACAACTATCTTGTCGCGCTGTATTCTTGTTCTTGTTGTAGTTGTTACGTCTGGCGTTTTGATTGGCGCACTTTTGGGGGCCCGCCGGCCTGTGTGTGTGTGTGTGTGTGTGTGTGTTTGTGTGTTTGTGTGTGACCGACCGACTGACGCAGCTGGCGTCTAAAGTGCCTACGACAAGGTCATAAAATGCACTTGATTTAGCAGCTCGTTGAGTCACACACACACCCACACACACACACACACACACAACGCACACCATTGCATAACATGCACTATGTGCAGTCATCCCACTCCCGCACTCGGCAATTAGAGCTGCACTCACTTCAGCATTTTGATGTGTCATTAAAAGCTATCCGACGAGCAGGCAGGAAGACAGCCCAGCTCAAGTGGGAACCGAAATAGAAACAAGAGCAAAGAGTGCCGAGAAGTGTGCGTATAAATAGAAACGAATCTGTGCACAGCGGGGGGAGCGAGCGAGCAATAGCTGCTAATATTTGCTAGTGCTAATGATTACTTGATGAGTATATTGAGCGCAAGCAAAGCTTGGGAATTTCCAGTGACCAGGTAGCTACCTGAAGAGTGCCAATAGGCGAGAGAGAATGAGTTTCTTAAGTAAATCTAACTGCACTTATGACAAATGCTTTTACTATGAAACGTCTGCCAGACTGCGGGACTAGTATATATACGATTTTCAAGCGAAACAATAAAAGAGAAAGAGCGATAAGTGGAAGAGCGAAGGATAATTTATTTTTAACTGCAATAAAACTGATTGAGCTTGAGAGCAAAGAGAAAGGGATCTAAAACTAGAGAACTGAATGAGAGCTTTTACAAGTTGTAAGATGAGAGTCAGAAAAGCCAGAGAGAAAGAGACATAACCTAAAAGAACGCTCACAATTAAAGAGAGAAGGATCGAGAGGGAAACTGGCGGCAGCTCAAGAGAGGGAGAGAGAAAGGGAGATATGGAGAGCGAAAGAGAAACACACTGTCTAACTGGACGCATGCAACTAAAGAGAGAGACTTTCTAGCCAAAAGAGAAACAATAAAGAGACAAACTAACCAGGAGCAAAGGATATAAGAGAGAGGTAAAAGAAATAGAAAGATATAGTGAGACACTAACAAAAAAAAAAAAAGGAAAGAGAGAGACAGAGAAGAGAGTAAACGAGAGGTAGAGCTAAAAATATAAGAGAAACAAAGGGAGCGAAATAGATGGAGAGGCACTAACAAAAAGAGAAAGAGACAGAGACAGAGAAGAGAGTAAACGAGAGGCAGAGAAAGACACTAGCAAAGAATATAAGAGAAACAAAGAGAGATAAACAGGGACATAGAGACGCACTAACAAAAAGAGAAAGAAGAGAGAGTTAGCGAAAGAGACACTAACTAACAAAACGCAAGCGGAGAGTAGAAGAGAAACAAGAGAGATAACAACTCACCGTCATGTTGTGCTCGACGAGCTTCTCGCTGGAGCAGATTATGTAGACAACGTAGGCGCGCACCAGCTCCCACGTGGTTTTGCTCTTGAAGGCGGCGATGGGATCGTTGAAGCTGACGTCGAGGGGGTCGCGCTGCGGTTGGCCCGCCGGCTTCGGCTGGACGGGGGTCTTGGCTGTCCCCGGCTGGCCGGGCATCTCCTGCGTATCGGCCAGCGCAATCTGCGCCTGCTGCCCGCGCGTTGCCGAGTGCAGGCAGCGAGCGCTGCCCGCAAACTGATGCTGCCAGCGCAGCAGCGACTGCGGCGGCGACGGCGGTGCGCATGCCATATTGAATGCGGCATTTTTGCTGCCGGCGTTGACGTCGACGCTGGCGCATGCTGTATGTAGGCTTCTTCGCTGGCACCGTTTACCGTTGTCGACGGTCGCTGCCGCAGCGGCAACGCCGCTGTTGGCGCCGCTGCTGCCGTTGGCGGCGCTGCTGCGACTGTAGTAAACGAATTTGATTGTTGTCCGCTGGGTGCTCAGCGAACGGAGTTGAGCCATCGCGGCGTAGAGCTTTGGTTGCTGACCTGAGGTTGCGACTGCGTGCTGAGCTCTCTCTGCGTTTGGTCCTCAATTTGCTTCTGGTTTGTCGTTTGTTTTTCTTTTATTGATGGCTGCCGTTTGTAGCACAATTTTCACAATTTACACGCACACTGTTTCTTCTGCTGCTGCTGAAAATTTTGCACAGCTGATTTTTTTTTTTTTTTTTTTTTTTTTTTTTTGTTGTATTATTTCCTCTTTTCTTTTCGTTCGGTCTGTGCTGCTGTGGCTGTTGTTGTTGTTGTTGTTGTTGTTGTTTACCAGAGCTTTTTTCCTCTCTGCAAGAAGCTGTCCATTCTGTGTTATACAACAAGAAAAGAGAGCAAAAGTGAGAGAGGTGAGTGAGAGCGCGCACAAAACACACATAAATTTGACACACAACTGTTCGCTTACACGCACACCAGCACCAAACAATGTGCACAAAATTAAATTAAAAAAATAAAAACAAAAAAACGAATTTCAATTTCAGTTGCTAAGCTGCTACTTGAATTGTTGACGCTGTTCTATGTACACATATACATACACTTATGTTGTACCTGCCTTATTTATTTTTTTATATACATATAATTTTTTTTTCCTGTTTGTTGCTCTGATTTTTTTCTTTTCTTTTTGTTTTGCGTTTTGCGCTACGTACGCCGAAACGTTTGGCCACGGCAAAAGCACAGTGCAAACTGTCAAGACGGCAGCGGCGAAATGAGTGCCGAAGGCGTCTGCGAGCCCCGAACATGAAGCCGAACGCACACGAACGTACACACGACAGTCGCCAGGCAGGCACACATTTATCCTTCCGCTCGTCACTGTCGCTTACATAACAGTTGTTGCGCCCACGCAGAACTTCGCCGCGTGACGTCACACGCGCACAAGCCTCCACAGCGAAAGGGGTGGCTTTGATTGGGGCTGATTTTGGTTTTAGTATTTGCTTCTCTCGCTTTTTTTCTTTACATTTAAACTAAAATGCGCCACGACAATGACAATTGCGGGCAATACGCTAATTGGTGTTAATTAAAAAACGTGCAAATAGCCCAGCAAGCCCGGCCAAAGCAAACTCCCCTCCCGCCAACTCACCACACAGGGTAGCGGGAGCAAGGCGAAGGCGAATATTGTGATTGCTTCTTATAGTAATTTATTAGCGTCACGCTAAGTGCACAGCAGACGCTGTCAGCGTCGCAGCCAGCGTCGCAGTCAGCGCCACAGTGGAGCAATCAAATTAAAATCAAACTTGGCGGGTTTCCTTGCATACGCAGATTTCATTACATTTAATTATTGTTGTTGCTGCTGCTGCTGTTGGGTGAAAAAAAAAAACAACTGTGCTGAGCGAAAAAATGCAAATTCATCAAAAGAAATTGTTTTTGTTGCTAGCTAGAATATTTTACGTTTCTCACTTGCGCTCTCTCTCTCTCTCTCTCGATTATTGCATGAACAGTTATATAACCGTTTCGGGCTCTCACACACTGACAGAGATCCTTATATTACGACACACAACACACGCATACATATACCCAATTCGCCGCCCCCTTTAAAATATTTATTTTCAATTTATTTATATTTGTTTGTGGTATTTTTTTTTTGCTGCTCTTTTAGCCAATCAGCTTACATAGTACACATGTTTGTGTATACATATACGCGTTCGAACACTTTCAATTTCTTTTTCGCTTTTCTAAAACTTCAAATACTCTACATTTTTTCATACCAAAATCTTGAAACAAAAAAAAGTTGGTATTATATATTTTTGCGTAGAAAAAAATTCAAAAAATATATATAATTTGAAAACTAATGCCACGCTGTCAAATTCGTACCTTAAAAATTGAATTTTGTTTAATATTAATTTTTTGTGTTTCCTTGGTTTTTGTTTAATTTGTTCGAATTGTTTTGTTCTGTTTGTTGTTGCGCATGAATGAAACGTTAACTGCGAGGGTCCGAATGCGCGAACAAACTGAATTAGGGCCAACAGTGAAGCGAAACTGTTGTTGGCGAAAGCTCACGCGAAGCTTGCGAATGGGTCAAAACCGAAACAGAAAACAGACACCGAAACCGCCGCACAAACGCGGCGAGTGCGAGGAGCAGCAGCAATGGCGGCAATGCCAGCTGTTTGTTGTTGTTCTTTTCGATGTTTTTGCACGTGAGGTCTAACTAAAGTGCATGTTAATCACGCGCTCGCCATTTTATATGTGCTAGGCACGATCCTCGCATACTTCTTGCTGTTGTCTTTATTTTTGGCCAGCCAATTGGAATGCTACAGCTTATCTACGCAGCAGACGGTTGGCTGCCCGTTCAGAGCCTGCTTATCTCACGTGTACAAACACACGCAGCACCGGCAAGCGATTGTTGTTGTGCAACGCACTTGGCGGCAATCGGGCATCTGGCAACGCCACAAGCGCAAACAAGCTGCGACGGCATCTGGCAACGCCAATTACCTTTAAAACGTTCATTTGAATTGAAATTCAAAAAATTTTGATTTTATATGAATATATATGTGTGTATATTATGTATGTGTGTGTTTGCTCACAATTGATAATAGATAATAAATTATAGCTACAATATGTGTATTACAAATAATAATCATAATAATATTAATTAACAGTTAATTTTTTGTATTATTGTTGTTGTTGTAGTTCAAAAACTTAACGAGTTTACAAAAAAAAATCAATTCCTTTTAACAATTAACAAAAATGCTGCAAAACAAAACAGGACGAGAAAAAATAGATTTGTTCTAAAAATGTGTGTTTAAAACTTTAACTTTAACATGTTGCGTGCGTGTTTTCATAATATTATTGACTAAATTGTAAAACAACGAATGTCTATTTACTCTCAATGTGTGTGTGTGTGTGTGTGTGTGTGTGTGTGTGTGTGTGTGTGTGTGTGTGTGTGGGAGTGTGAGTGTGTGTCTCAATTTACAGCTAGGCACGTTTATAACATGATCAACATTCTCAGCTTTAAAGGAAATCAAACAATAACAATTACTATATATACACGTATATCAAGTATATATGCGTAAGTACAGTCGCAACAAAGTGCGCTGCTCTAACAACTAGTTGGACTTGGCCAGCTCGGTGCGATTGGCGGCCACCTCGGCCAGAATGAGTAGATCTGAGGTAGTGGAGGTCACATCAAATGCCGCCGCCTGCTCGGGAACAGGTGCTGCCGCTGCTGCTGCTGCTGCTGCTGATGAGGCTGCTGCTGATGCTGATGCGGCTGGCTGCGCCCGCGTCTGGTTGAAGTAGTAGCAGCCGTTGATGGTCAGCGGCAGGATGGAGGCCACCTCCTGCTCGATGGCGCTGACGTCGCGTCGCGTGATGCTCTCCTTGCGCGCCTTGCGCTTCTGGCTGCCCACGGCGCAGGGCAGCAGTTGCTCCGTTTTTGCTGCAACTGCTGTTGTTGTTGTTGTTGCTGCTGCGGCGGCTGCTGCTGCTGCTGCTACTGCTGCCGCTGTTGCAGCTGTTGTTGCTGCTGCGCTGCGCTGCTTTTTGCTGCTGCTGAATTTCTTCTTCTTTTTGGTGCTGCGCTTGCGCTGCAGATACGCGTCCAGGCTGAGCGCCGGCAGCTCCTTGATCCTCTCCTCCAGATCGAACTCGCAGCTGGCCTCGCATTGGTTGCCCCGTCTGCCGGTGGACGCGGCACGCATCGTGCACGCCTCCAGCTCGGCGAGCTGCGCAATGGGCGGCGTCATGCTGCTGGCCTCGTTGCCCCCGCTCCCCCCGCTGGCCACGCTGCCACCGCTGCCGCCGCTATTCAAGCGGCACTTGGTCTTCTTGGCACTGGCCGCCAGCTGGCCCGAGTTGATGAGCTCCTGATAGATCTTACCCTTGCAGCTGCGCGTCGTCTTGAGCTTCTTGCTGGGCGAGCCACGTTCCTCCTCCTCGCTGGAATTGCTGGCGCTGTCCACAGACCGCTTATGGTTGTTGTTGTTGTTGCTGTTACTGGGCATGTGCGCGCTCAGGAATTGGGTGGTCTCGCTCAGTGCCTGCTGCAGCTCGTAGTCCTTGTCCTTGTCCTTGTTTGAGCTCAGCAGCGCGCTCAGCTCGCCCATCTGCGTCTCGTCCGCAAACTTGAAATAGTTACGGCCCAGCAAATGCGCCACTTGCAGCTGCTCCTGATGCTGCATCTGCTGCTGCTCCTCGTTCAAGTGCGCCGCATTGCTGGGCCGCGTGGCAAGCGTGCGCAGCGGTGGAGCCGGCAGTTTGTACCATTTGAAGTTCGGATTGGCATTGAAGAAGGCGTCCTTGTTCTGCAAACAGCGGCAGGAGAGAAACAAAATAAAAATGATTATTATATTTGAAATAATGGGATGATAGTCTACAATCAAAGGATATAGTTTAAAGAAAAATCTTAACCATTAAAGCAGGCTGCATTAATACAAGAGTGAGTTCAATTTATGCGTGGAACAGTGCTGCCAATTTGCTCGCTCTCTTTGCTACTCAAGCTAAGTTCAATTTTATTAAGTGTAAATACAGCCCTTAGCAAAGATTTAACAAATTTTTAAGTAAAAGTAGTTATTATTTATCAGCTATTGTAACTGGTACTTAACAATTTTACTTTCAAAATTATTTGCACTTACTATTTATTTTGGTTTTTTCTTTTAATAACTAAAGTTGTCCGAACGTTATAAAGTATAACCCTTTCGCTTTTATTTTTCTTTTAAATATTTTTTTTTATCATATTTTTCACATTTATTAATATATATTTGAAAACATTTTTTTCAGATATATACACATACATACGAATAAACAATCCGTTTGAAATTCTTATTGTGTAAAATATCCTATTATATGCATTAAATGGAAGTATTGCAACATACTGAAAATCTGCCATTAAAACTGTTCGCGTTTTTTTTACTCGGTATTTAGAACAATAAAAAATAAAATCCGATTTTCTGCAGTTTTCCCAAAAACTAGCTCTTTTGGGCAGCACTGGTGTGGATTGGGCTTATTCAAATACTGCCACTCCCTTTATTACTCAACACTTTCTTCCAATTGCAATGCCAATTTGAATTTGCAGCATGCTGCCAGATTGCCAACTGAAGCTAATTGGCATCACCTAGGAATGTTTATGTGCTTCAATTAAAGCAAAGCTCAAGTGCAAATTTTAATTGAAAAAAAAAAACAACTGCACACAAGAGATAAAAAGTCAGTGAGAGAGAGAGAGAGAGCGAGAGAGAGAGAGAGAGAAAGAGAGAGAGGGGGCAATGTGCACGTACTCATTATTGCTGCTTATTGCACATTTATGCACAGCTATTGGAAATGCGAGCATATTGCCAGACGCTTTATTTAAGTCGTGTGGCAACATTAACGCACTTCAATTGCAAACAAAAAAACAAAAGTTTTTTTTTCGGGTTACCGAATACACGGCTATATAACAGATATGCTCTCAATTGCCAAGTTTGCTGAGGAGATATTTGAAATCTAAAATGTTGTCGAGACATAATCTCAATTTTTAACTTATGATATAGTAGTTCGATATGGATAATACTCTGCAAATATGTTGACAGCGTAGTGAAACTTTCAATTGCCAAGTTTTTCGACCGATGCAAATAAAATACTACAAACATATTTGAAGACATTAATTTAGTTGAACATGTTATCAAAAATTTATTAAAACACAACTAAGAACGTTTCGGTCGGGTGTGAACGACTGCGCCATGCTCATTCAGATTAAGAACAGCTTAAAACAGTCGAAAACAGTATAAGAGATGTGGATAATCCCGCACTCAAGATATATACACTTCTTCGATTTATCGAAATAATTTTTGTGCGATCTTTAGAGGAGCTTATCAGTATAGTGTCTGTAAAACCTTAAAGTATATAGCTTTAACACTGAGGAAGATAAATCGCTTTTACCGATTTGCCACGCCCCCTTTGTGCGTAGCCAAAAAATCTTTACACTTTATCTGACGCGCGTCTATAAGAGTATATATGCCAAGTTTCAAGTCTCCAGCGACAGATGGACGGACAGCAGGCCCAATAAACGAGTGTGACAAATAACATTGACTATTATTATTTTAATTCATATTATAAGCTGGCCTTTACCTGCTGAGCCAGTTGGGTGTAGCACAGCTTCTCCTGCTCCTCCAGCGCCGCCCACCAATCGCCGAGTATTTTGGTAATAGCTCTGTGGAATTTATATACACATATGTGAGTAGGCAGTTGTATACCCTGTATACCTGTAGGGCTCACTTACCGGTTCTCCAGGGACTTGTAGCGCTCCTTGACAATGGCGCGATGCCGTTTGCAGAATATGAGAAATGCGTTCATGGGCCGACGGGCGTGGTGCTCGGGTCGCATCTGATCCTGTTCGACGGTTGCATGTTGCTGCTGCTGCTGCTCCTCCAGCTGATGCTGGTGCTCTTGCTGCTCATCCGGTTGTTGTTGCAGTTGTGGCGCTGCTGTTGTTGTCACCGTGACAACGTCCACCTCGACATGCTCCTCGGAATCATCTTCGTTAATGTTAGGCACATTTCTAAGGTTTTTCTTTTGCTTCAGCTGAACTTCCGCCTCCAACTCGCCCTCCAATTCCTCCTCCTCATCGTCCTCGTCTTCTTCTTCTTCATCGCTGCTGGCGCTGTGCTGATGCTGATGTTGGTGCTGATGATGATGCTGCAGCTTCGCATAGTTGTGCACGTCCTCGATTTGGCGAAAGGCATTTTCTTGGTCCTCAGTCCTTTGCTTTTGTTTATGTTCTTCTCTTGGGTATCTCCAGTCAATAAAGGCACTTTCGGCTATTGCTGCTGTTGTCGTTGTTGTTGTTGCTGTTGGTTGCAACTGTTGCTTGCTGCTGACGTTGTTGTTGTTGTTGGACTGTATGTTGACTTTGGTGCTTGCTGAGGTATTTACTTTGCCAGGCGACATCCATTTCAGATTTCCGCGATGTGTTATTTTAAACATTTTTGTAGTTGTTGTTGTTGTTGTTGCTGTTGCTGCTGTTGTTGCTGTTGTTGTTGGGGCAGCACTGTTGATTAAATTGTGGTTTTTGTGCTCATTTGTTGCTGCTGCTGGCACAATTTTAATATGGTTGTTATTGTTGATATTATTGCTCTTATTTTTATTGCTGTTGCTGTTGCTGCTGCTATTGTTGTTGTAGTTAAAATGCAGTGTAATTGCACCAGCAGCACCTGCCCCTGCACCTGCGGCCGAATGCGAGCTGGCCACACTGAATCTGTTGATCATTTTGCATAGACAAACGCGCCGTTTCGCGTCCTGCTCAATTGCATGGATTTTTGGCGACTGCAATGGGAATAAAAAAACACACAAAAAAAAGATTAAAATAAGCAACAAATTGAAATTGGAATTTCACAAATGCATGTCACAGTGTGTGTGCGATTGTGTATACGTGTGCAGCAACAGTGTTGCCATTATGGCGAACATCTGGCAACGCTGAGGGCTTTTTGCTCAGTTGTTTACAAAATAAAGTAGCGAGAGTGGGTGGCAAGTGAGCGAGAGAGAAAGAGCAGCACAGATGATATTTGCAAGCGTTCCTATGCATGTATGTGTCTCGCTCTCGCTCTCTCTCTCTCTCTCTCTCTCTGTGCGTGTGCGCCAACCACTAACAACAACACGTATCAGCTGTGTGACGTGAATATGCACATATGTGTATTGATGTGTGTGTGTGTTTGCCATTGGCACTGACGCGCCCGTTAGTCGCAAAAACAAAAATATAACACAAAAACAAAACACACACAAACATGTTTTCAATTTTTTTTTTTCATTAGATATTATGAAAATTGTTTTTAACGATCAGAATTTGTTGTACACTTTGATATAATTTTAATTAACTCTCACTCTCTCTTGCAAACTTTAAATAAATATATATGCATGTGTGTGTGTATATGAACAAAGCAGCAGTTTTATATGAATGTACGTATGCATATATCGAAACGTCAGCGAATACATAAGCTGTATGTAAATACATAAATAAATAAAACGAACGCACAATGAAACACGGACAACGGGGGAAAACACCAAAGGCAACAACTGCGCAGCGCGTAAACCAAAAGTTTCCAATTGCATGGAATATTTTGCAACACTGTCAAACACTGATTGCCAGCTAGTCAAAATGAATGCAGCGAAATATGTAACTGTCAAGTCGCATTTGTGGCCAGTTAACACATGTTAATTAATTGATTATTAAGATTTTTCGCATTTTTGTTTGACGCTCACTTTTGCTAATTCTACGACTATTGCACAATTTGCTGATGACTGATGACTGATTTTTTTTTGTGACTGCTTGTTACCGTTGGATTTCATATAACAAAAACAAAAGGCAACAAAAAAAAAAAAACACTGCTACGTGTACAGCTGTGTGAACGTGTATGCGTGCGTGTTTCTGTGAGAGCGAGAGTGCGAATGCGCGCAGTTTCTGCATGTGTGTGCGGGAGATGCCGTTGCCGAGATGTCGTTTATTGCCTTTTTTGTTTTCGTTGCGATTACTTTGAACTTGATTGTGTGCCTGTGTGGAGAGCCGTATTGCGCTTAAGCGCTGCTTTGTGAACAGCAACCGTTTGTGATTGCTTTGGTTAGGGGGTCCATCTCCAGCCGACAGCGTTGCCACTTGACGCATTTACAGCAAAGTCATAAAGTGCAGCAAGAGCGCAGCTGTCAGCTGTTACACCGTTGCTTTCTGTTATTGCTGTTGTTGTTGTTTCGCACACGGTCAAGGCCAAAGCGATGTCGGCGCAACCATTGATGAGAGGTGCTTGCCTGGCGGCGGAATTGGGGGAGGGAAATGGGGTGGAGGTGTTTCGTGGCGCCGCGCCGTAACCTTCAAACAAGTTCTCGTTCTAAATTCGCAGCGTTTCTAGGTTATGTTTTGTGTGACTAAATATTAGAGGGAGGAAGAAGCCGATTGCAGTGGGTGGGTGGGGAGTAGGTGTTGTTTCAGAGTGCAACAATTATTCTTTTTCGTTTTAAATAAATATGTTTTTATTTATGTGATACTTCGCAGCCTTTTTGTAAAACAATTCAATTTGAAAACAAAGCACAAGACAGGTATAAATGTATGTATGTATTTAAACACACACAAATGCATATTTAAATACGGACACACTCATGCATATGCACAAGTAGGCAACGTAGACACACACACACACACACTCGCGCAGAACAGCTGATGACGTTTGTTATTTTGTTCGCGTTGATTATTTTGCAAATCAAACGGCAAAGAAAAATCGAAAGAACAAAAAGCAAACAGAAAAGCACACAAGAATATCGTTGAATATTATTTTGGCGTTTTGCTAAATGAAAACTGTAAGTACGAAATGGCGCATAAATTAAGCACCATTTCAAATTGCCTAAATTAAATAATTTACTTTGAATTTCACCAACAAATTAATCGAAGAATCGCAATCGCAATCGCAATCGAACTCTCGCACTGCTCTTGTTTAATTCAATTTCAATGCTGATGATGTCAAATGAGAATGAAAACTGACTGTTTTTGTGTTGTGCGGCCAGAAGCAACGACCACGACGGCAACGGCGACGGCGGCAGAGAAACGGCCGCTATGGCGGAGACGACGCGTTCGTCGCCGTCGTCGTGGTCGTCGCCTCCGTTTCGTTCAATTGAGCGCAGCAGCAGCAAAATGATTATTTCATACCCTTGTAAAGAGTATTATTCATTTATCATGCAATGTGTAACGTATAACGTCTTCGACCTTATATTATGTATATATTCAGGATCAGAAACAACAGTCGGGTCCATACAGCAGTTTCATGTATCGGAATCTACCCTATCGGGCCACTATATACCTGCCATAGAAACAACAGATCGAAAAATAAATTCTTCTATGGAAAAAATGTATTGATTTCCAACAAATGCTAACCAAACTTGGTAATTAATAATGTCCTGATGTTCCTATAACATATGCAAACTCTTACCTATGTATGTTGGACTATAGGAACTACATAGAAACAATCAAAAGGTAACTAACAACGAACTCCTAAACATAATAACATACGCTTATATACGGTCGATTAAAAATTACACTAGATATATAGTTTCAATTGGTGTGTAAGGGCATTTAATCATCGGCAAGTCGAAGCTTATAGTACTTTCTCGTTCTGTACTGTTTTTGTTTTTTGCTTTTGGTTGTGTGTGTGTGTTTGTATTTGTGCGCCTCATACAATCGCACAAACAAACGGGCGCTCGCTCAGTGTTGGGAGCGAGTTTTGGTTTTTGTTTTTGTTGTCAGTGTTGTTGACGACTCTCTTGCACTTGCGTGTGGGGCTCAGACTCAGCTGTGCGACTGGCCGTTCTTTTCTGCTGATTGTTGTTGTTGATGGAAAATCAAGTGCAGCTGATTTTCATATGCAAATTGGGGAGGGGGGATCAGGAAGTATTTATATGTTTTCCATGAGAAGTATTTTTTGTTTATAAGGCTGCGAAATATATTGCAACAAGTATTTTTTATGAATGCTTGCATATGTGTATGCGTGTGTTTGTGTATGTTTGTGAGTGTGTGTGTGTGCATACCTTTTTTTTTTCTTTTGCCCCTTTCCCCTATTGACATTTTGGCAAATTGGAAGCTTGTGGCTTGTTGCATAATCATTTTTAACAGTTTTGCTCAGTTTGTTTGCATTTGCATTTGCCCAGCGCGTTGCCTACACCAAAGCAGAACAGAACAACAACAGCAGCAACAACAACAATGTTATTGTTTTTCAAGGTCACACACACATGCAAACGCCGCAACGTCCCCAACACCCACCGGCCATCATCAGTTGAGTTCAATTGTTGTGTCTTTGCCGTTCGATGCTCTCTCATTCGCGCTCCGTCTCTCTTCAGCTGCTCGATTGTTGCGCTCTCGCAAACAAAACTTGCCGGGAGCAAGGCACAAGCGTTCAAACTT
The DNA here is from genome assembly GCA_035047465.1 of Drosophila sordidula. Taxonomy (NCBI): domain Eukaryota; kingdom Metazoa; phylum Arthropoda; class Insecta; order Diptera; family Drosophilidae; genus Drosophila; species Drosophila sordidula. The sequence goes on from JAWNPQ010000136.1 coordinate 15,308,797, forward strand.
GCTATCTCACATACTCTATGTGCATGTATTACATACGTCCATATGTATGTGTGTGCGTGTTGGGGTTTTTGTTTGTGGTGCGCGCAGGCCATAGGAGGATACCGTTATGCATCGAATGTGTGCGTATGCGTGCTAGTTTTCAGGGTCAGGGAAATTCGATTTTTTTATTGTCGTCGTCGTCGTCGTCGTCGTCGTCGTCGTTGTTGTCATTATTGAAAAGGCTTTAATTAAAGACAATGACAGCAATCATTTTCGAAATGAGACACGTAAATAACGCTAATGTTAATGAACTGTTCTAAGTACAGTGTGTCAACAAAGTATTCCCAGAACATATTAAAAAATAAAATGTTTACATGTAGCTTTGAAATTTGTACTCTTTTCGAGCTTAAGGAAGGAAGAGGGGAAACTTTGGGAGCTTACATTCTTGCCATAATGTTTGACAAAAAATTTACCACTTCAGAATAAATTTTAAAGTAGTTTATACTAATTCTGACACCCACAATCGGTTGGAAACCCAATTTCACGATTGTACATTTTTAATTTTTTTTTCGAAAATGAATAAAGGGACAGTTTTTTTTAAGTGTAAAAATAATAAAATAAATTAATCTAGTGGAAAAAACATTTCCAGAATGCCATCAAACAAGAAAATCGGTTCAGTTTTGACCAAGTTATGGGCGTTTGAAATATGGGAGCTATGGATCCTAGAGCTTTACATGTCAAAATTTTTGTGAATTTTCGCATGATTTTTGACCAAAAATTTTACCCCCTCAGAATCGGTTTTTATGTTGTTTTCTATGCTTATTGTGACAACCGCAATCGATTAAAAATAGAAATTCCAGATTCTAAATTTTGAAAAAAAAAATTTTTTCAAAATGAGTAAGGGGGGGGTACATGCTTTTTTCCCCAAAAAATTAAAAAAAAAATTATTTTCAAAAATGCAAATATTTTACATGTAGAATCAATATAGAGGATAAGTCATGATCAAAATGCCATCAAACATGAAAATCGGTTCAGTTTTGACCAAGTTATGGGCGTTTGAAATATGGGAGCTATGGATCCTAGAGCTTTACATGTCAAAATTTTTATGAATTTCGGTTTCAAAAATATTTTCAAAAATGCAAATATTTTAAATGTAGAATCAATATAGAGGATAAGTCATGATCAAAATGCCATCAAACATGAAAATCGGTTCAGTTTTGACCAAGTTATGGGCGTTTGAAATATGGGAGCTATGGATCCTAGAGCTTTACATGTCAAAATTTTTGTGAATTTTCGCATGATTTTTGACCAAAAATTTTACCCCCTCAGAATCGGTTTTTATGTTGTTTTCTATGCTTATTGTGACAACCGCAATCGATTAAAAATAGAAATTCCAGATTCTAAATTTTGAAAAAAAAAATTTTTTCAAAATGAGTAAGGGGGGGGTACATGCTTTTTTCCCCAAAAAATTTAAAAAAAAATTATTTTCAAAAATGCAAATATTTTACATGTAGAATCAATATAGAGGATAAGTCATGATCAAAATGCCATTAAACATGAAAATCGGTTCAGTTTTGACCAAGTTATGGGCGTTTGAAATATGGGAGCTATGGATCCTAGAGCTTTACATGTCAAAATTTTTGTGAATTTTCGCATGATTTCTGACCAAAAATTTTACCCCCTCAGAATCGGTTTTTATGTTGTTTTCTATGCTTATTGTGACAACCACAATCGATTAAAAATAGAAATTCCAGATTCTAAATTTTGAAAAAAAAAAAATTTTCAAAATGAGTAAGGGGGGGGTACATGCTTTTTTCCCCAAAAAATTAAAAAAAAAATTATTTTCAAAAATGCAAATATTTTACATGTAGAATCAATATAGAGGATAAGTCATGATCAAAATGCCATCAAACATGAAAATCGGTTCAGTTTTGACCAAGTTATGGGCGTTTGAAATATGGGAGCTATGGATCCTAGAGCTTTACATGTCAAAATTTTTGTGAATTTTCGCATGATTTCTGACCAAAAATTTTACCCCCTCAGAATCGGTTTTTATGTTGTTTTCTATGCTTATTGTGACAACCACAATCGATTAAAAATAGAAATTCCAGATTCTAAGTTTTGAAAAAAAAATTTTTTTCAAAATGAGTAAGGGGGGGGTACATGCTTTTTTCCCAAAAAAGTAAAAAAAAGTTATTTTCAAAAATGCAAATATTTTAAATGTAGAATCAATATAGAGGATAAGTCATGATCAAAATGCCCTCAAACATGAAAATCGGTTCAGTTTTGACCAAGTTATGGGCGTTTGAAATATGGGACCTATGGATCCGAGAGCATAACATGTCAAAATTGTTGTCAATTTTTGCATGATTTTTGACAAACGAGTATTACGCTGTCGGCTACGTCCAACTGCAACGTTCTTAGTTGTTTTAAATGCATAAATTAATGCAGATTCAATCTAGTGGAAATCCCATGACCAATCTGAGTGCAAGCTGCCCTCAAGTCTTAAAATCGATTCAGTTTTGGCGATACTATGGAAGTTTGAAGTCCAGAATGTGGGGACAATGTATGAAGACATTATGGTGCACTGTACATACACATGTATATTTACCCGTATATATGTATATAGATATGTACATATGTAAATCTCGGCAGCTGACTCGCACACTTCCGCGCGTTAAACAAAAAACCGATATGTCACTCACACAAACACACACGCACACTCGTAAATATGCATGGAATACACACACATAATTGTATTCGTTTACCATTTTTTTTGTTTGTTTCTATTTCAAGACAAAAGAGCATACAAAATGATAAGGGGGCATTCTTGCGGCCAGTGTTATCGACCGTTAGCCGAGAGGCGGGACGCGGCGAATATTGTTTTGGTCGCGATAAGCGGTAATTGTTGTTTTTGCTTACAAACAAAAAAAAAAAAAAAACAAAAAAGTGCCCCACTGGAAGATACTCAGCTGCGAGGTACCGTAAAATGCATTCCCATTACCTTGCATCCAGGTTTTAAAACAGATATTTATTGATATTAAGGAAATGGGATAGTTATTGAAAAAAATGTTTTGCGTATGGTATAGTAGACAATATATTTTTAAATTTCACGACTCTAGCTCTCATTTTTTTTTCAGGTATGCTCAGAAAAGCTTGATCTGAAATCGATACTTATCGATTTTGAGCAAATTGGGTGAGTTATTGTATGAAAATTATGAATTAGTTTTGCGTAAGACATTGGGGTGTATGTATTTCGAATTTCAGACCTACGAAATTGGCTAAGTCGACTCAGCTAGTCGTCTCGATCGAGAAAATATATATTTTATTTGGTCGGCGATATTGCCTGTTACAAACACTCGCACAAAACCAATAGGCCGCCTTGCCGTCATTTGCAGCGCGTACAGCGTATAGAGAAACGAACAAAATGGAGAATAATATCGATAACAAACAGCAGCATCCCATCTCCCATCTCCCATCTCGCTCACTCACCCACGACAAAGTGCAGCTGGCTTGCGTGCAGGCGACGTCCGCCCATTGCGCCTAGCGCTTGAGCACATCGATGAAGGTCTCGTGCGGCACGCGAATATTGGCGAACATGCGCATCTTCTTCTTGCCCTCGGACTGTTGCTTCAGCAGCTTCATGCGCCGCGTGACATCGCCGCCGTACTATCGATAAGAGTGGAGTCGTGTTATCGGCATTGCATAAAAAGCAAGTAAGAAAATTGCAGTCGGGTGTAGCCGACTGCGCCACACTCGTTCACAGCGAAAAGGCTCTTTTTGGCAACTATACTTCTGTAATTTGTGGGGGCGGGACAGGGCGTGGTCGATATTTTGTGTACTGGAAATTGTGTAGCTCTAAAATTGTGGCAGATTTGGATATTGGCGGCCCCCAGTGGGCGTATCCAAAAAATGGTTTATGCTCTCTTTAGAGGAGTTCATCAGTAATTGAATGTGTCTAACTTTTGACCTGAGCGAGATATATTGAATAATTCGAATTGCCACGCCTCCATCTGAATACTCGATTCGTGTGCACATCCGGGTATACACGACTATATATGTGCAAAGTTAAAAGATTAGCGACAGACGGACGGACATTGCACGAACCCTGTATGCTCCTTTCACTGCGTGAACGAGTGTATCCAACAGTCTGGCAACTCACGAGCTTGGCGGTGACATCCTTGCGGTAGGCCTTGATGGTCTCGCGGGCGAGCACCTTGCTGCCGACGCAGGCCTGTATGGCAATCTGGACCATCTGCTTGGGTATGAGATCCTTGAGCTTGTGCACCATTTGGCGAGCGACGCCGACGGCCTTGCTGGCGTGGACGATGCGGCACAGCTCCTCGATGGGGCGACCGTTGAGGTGGATGTCCAGGCGCACCAGGTGCGTCTGATGGTAGCCGTGGTCCTCGTAGCTGAAGCTCGCGTAGCCCGAGCTCAGCGATTTGAGGCGATCGTGAAAGTCCAATATGATCTCGCTGAGGGGCAGGACATATTTCATCAGGATGCGCGTCTCGTCAATGTTCACCGAGCTCTGCTGCAGGCCGCGTCGCTCCACGCACAGCCCGATGATCTGGCCAACGAACTCCGTGGGCGTGATGATGGTGCCCAGCACCAGGGGCTCATGGTACTCCTCAATGCTGGCGGGATCCGGGAGCAGCGCCGCATTCGATATCTCCAGCGTGTGCTTGCCGTGCTGCTTGATCAGCTTCGGATTGCGCAGCACGATCCGATAGGTGACCGAGGGCGCTGTGATGATGGGCTCGGCGCCGTGCTCCTGCTCCAGGCGCTGGCAGAACACCTCCATGTGCAGCAGCCCCAGGAATCCAAGGCGCCAGCCCTGGCCCAGCGCCGGACTGGAGTCCACGTTGACGGTCACCGCCGAATCGTTGAGCACCATTTTGTCGATGGCGCTGCGCAGCGCGACGTGCTTGGACTGGTCCACGGGAAAGACGCCGGCAAAGACGAGCGGCTGCTGGGGCCGATAGCTGCCGGCGGCCGCTGCCGTCTGATGCTTGAGATGGATGGTGTCGCCAATGATGGACTCCTTGCTGTTGCGCATGTTGCACGCGATCAGGCCCACCTGGCCGGCCAAGAGGCTGTCGACGGCGCACTCGGCCGGACGCAGCACGGACAAACTCTTCACGGGATAGGCCTTCTTGGTGGCCAGCGATTGAATCTCCTGGCCCACTGTCAGCTGCCCGTTGAGCACATAGATCAGGTTGAGGGCGCCGCGATACTTGTCGAACCAGCTGTCGAAGATGAGCGCACGAAAGGCGCTCTCCCGCTGCACACTGGGCGGCGGGATGACCTCAATGACACGCTCCAGCACTTGGGCGACGCCCGTGCCCAGCTTGGCGGAGACACGCAGCACGGTGGCCGGTTCGATGCCGAACAGCAGCTGCATATCTTTGGTCACCTGCTCCGGCTTGGCGTGCTTGATGTCAATCTTGTTGAGCACCGGAACGACGGCCAGTTGACGCTGCTGGGCCAGATGAAAGTTGGCCACGGTTTGCGCCTGAACGCCGTGGCAGGCGTCGACGAGCAGGATGACGCCATCGCAGGCGGCCAGCGAGCGCGAGACCTGCAAGAAATCTCCGTTTTAATGCACCACTGCAATGAATCCCAAGGGGGAACCCACCTCGTTGGAGAAGTCCACGTGGCCCGGCGTATCTATCAGATTCAGCAAGTACAGCTCGTTGTTGTGCTTGTAGAAAATGGAGGCGGTTTGCGCCTTGACCGTGATGCCGCGCTCCCGTTCCACCTGCAGGCTGTCCAGCACCTGGTGTTGCCCGGCGTTGCGCGCAATGGCGCCCGTCAGCTCCAGCACCCGGTCGGCCAGCGTGCTCTTGCCGTGATCCACGTGCGCAATGATGCTAAAGTTGCGTATACGCTGCACGGGCATCTCGGCGAACTGCCGGAGCAGCACCTCCTGCGACAAGGCGCCGCCCCCCGCATCCCCATCCGAATCCGAGTTGGACTGCAGCCGGGCCCAGGTCGTGCAGAGCGAACGATATGCGGCCAGGCGCTTCCAGCTGCACTGGCCGGTTGTTTGCATCAATGTCCAGCGTAGACTCTTGTACATTTTGCTCGATTCTCAGCACATTTTTCATAGCATCGATTTTACTTCAGTTAGAAATCAGCCGGCACATTGTAAATGTTACCGCACAACATGTGAGCCGAGTGTGGGGGGCTGCCAACTCGATGCGAATAAGGCTGATAGGCAGCTCGCTAATTGTGCTAATTATGTATTTTATTCAAAGGTATTTTTGTAGGTGTGGCAACGCCGCCAACCGTTTGACCATATTAAGTTCAAATTAAATACCAAGTCAAAAAAGCTACTTACGGCGTGCGCTGGTTTATAAATAATTTGTGATACAGTAAATAAATCTAAATAAATAAAGTGTGCTTAAATATGCTGCCTTTTTATAAAAGCTTTATAAACTACTCAAACATGATAGTTGCAAGCTATGCGATCATAATTAGCTTAGTCGAGGTTAAACTTCATGGTAAATTTATCTAGCAGGCACGCTTTGGTTTCTATATACTCCCCATAGGCGAAGAAGGACGAGCTTTCTTCGGAGTGCCGAAGTCCCAATACCATTCCAGACTTATGAAATCTGTGTGCTATTTGGCCTGGATATCTTAAAAAGCAAAAAGGTTTTTATACACAAAAAAACTTGAACTGATTGTCCCTATGACAGCTATAAGATATAGTTATTGATATTTTGCAATAATTTTAGGAGCATAGTGAGAACCTCCATTGTCACGTTTCGTCCGGATATTGTGAAAAACAAAGTTTTTCCTATAAAAACACATTTTTCGACCGATCGTTCCTATGGCAGCTATATGCTATAGTGGTGCAATTTGGCCGACTCCGGCATATGTACTTGTTGCAAAAAAACCTAGTCGTCAAAACTTACATAGTAACAGACGTTTACAACTATATGGATTCGACTGTTGAAACGATCAAGAATATATATAATTTACAGGGTCAGGGCATAACAACAAAACCATTAATGTAGACAGAGAAAATATTTTAGAAATCGTATAAAAAAGCATATATATATATATATTTTTATAGAGGAATATGTAAAGGTTTAAATTGTTCATATACAGAGCAATAAGAGGGTTCCAATTAACATTAAGTGCGCGTTATTTAGCTTGAGTTTTGACATTAAGCAATTGCATACAATGGAGTTTACATGTAAGTGATATAATATAAAAAATATATATATAAAATATAAAAAAAATGCGTTTCAAGCACTTAAAGTATTCTCGGGTAGATAATACACAATAAAAATACAAAATGTACATACATATACGATAAAAATTAGATGCAATAGTTCAACGCTCAACTCATTTACTTAGCTTTAGTTATTTATAAAAAACATTTCAGGCGTTTGCGCACTCTAAATAATAACTAAAAGGCTTAATTTATCAGATATGAAGGCGGTAGATAGGCCGCTTTTCATAGTTTTCATTGAAGTTGCTTTAAAGTGTTCTCCTCTTTTCAGACTAATAAACAGATAAAATGGTTTAACATCGGCAGAATTTGTTTCTTTTGTTTTGTAACTTAACTTAAATGCGGCACAAGCACAAATACCATAAAAATTACACATAATTCAATTGTTAATATCGAAGACTTCTTGTCTAAATACATAATAGGAATACAGTTTGTTATTCATGTTCATTTATATTTTAGGAGTGATATGAAGTGTGTGAGTGTGTTTGTTAGTGTGTGTATGTTTATATATATATATATATTGTTCAGATGCCTTGAGATTTGATTTTCGATCTTTGACTTGGATCTTTGCATGCACATTACAGATATAGTATAAAAATCACTTTAGCTAAATAGATATATATATATATATATATATATATATAAATATATATAGTATATGTCTTACACATATGTACATATATATATACATATATATCGAGTAAATATACATATATGTGTGTGTGTTTAGAATGCCAAATTAAACAGATACATTAGCGCACCCATTGTGGGAATTGAAGCGCCTTAACTTAAAAACTGCGTACAAAATATATATGCTTGTATACACCTATATATATAATATATATATATATATATATATATATATATATATATGTATATGTATATAATGTGTAAATTGCACAAACGTGCGCTGCTCTCTCACCCTCCCAACCCTGCTCCCCCCGGCGCTCACTTTTGTGCCTGCATGCGCGCCTGCATCTGCGCCAGCATCTCCTGCATGCGTCGCAGCTCCGCCTCCTTCTCCTGCAGTATGCGATCCTTCTCGGAGAGCACGCTGTTGACGCCTGCCTGGCTGGAGACCATATTATCACCACGCTCCGACTTGATGCCGTTCTCTTTGCCATTCTTAATGCCCTTGGCGAGGCGGTCGGAACGATAGTTCTCGTAGTGCACCTCCTGTGTGACCTCCTGCAGGTCCTGCATGTGTGTGATGAGCATGGTGCGCAGCTTGATGAAGTCACAATGCTCGGGATTCTCGACCTCGACGACGCCCCAGGGATAAAGGCGACCGCGCACCTTTTTGCCCTTGACCTCGAGCAGGGTGTTGGCGCCGCAGACGGCAAAAGGCACAGCTTCCTTCAGTTGCTTCACTTGCTCCTTATAGTCTTCGTCCTCATCTGAATCACAGTCGGGCAGTGGATAGATTTTGATGCCGTGGCTCTCGATCTCCTGCATAATGCGGCACTTAAGGCGCAATATCTCCTTTTTGGTTAGACAATCGGCCTTGGCAATAACAGGCACAATGTTCACCTTCGAATGCAGCTTCTTCATGAACTCCACATCCAAGGGTTTCAGTCTGGAATGGAATGGAGATATAACAGCCTGACCTGACATGATCTACCCAATGGCTTACCCATGACCGAACGGCGATATAAAGTAGAAGCAGCAATGTATGCGATTGTCAACAATGTTGCGTCGATTCAGTCCGCTCTCGTCCTGCAGAAAGCGCTCGTATTGCTCATCAATGTACTCCAGTATGGCGCTAAAGCTATTCGAATTGTCGATGGCATCTCCAAAGCCGGGCGTATCCACAACGGTCAGACGCAGCTTGACGCCGCGCTCCTCAATCTCAACGGTGGATGCCTCCAGTTTAACCGTTTGCTTTTGTTTCTCTGCATTCAAAACACAAATATGGTTATTTAGAAGGGGTTTCTTGGGGATATCAACCAATTCCTCACCTATGGCATCGGGTATTATGCGTTCTGGATACAGATCGGTGAGGAATAGACTATTCACCAGCGTCGATTTGCCCAAGCCCGATTCGCCCACCACCATCAGCGTAAACTCGAAGCCCTTCTTCACGGACTTGCGATGCACTTGATTGGGGAGATTGGCGAAGCCCACGTAGCCGGGTGTCTCAATGCTGGAAAACTGCAGCGCAGACACAAATAATTAATATCAATTTAAATATTTATTGAATCGCAGAGGGAGGGGACAGAGAAACCGATTTGGTTGAATCAGCAGCTTATCTATTGCTGCAAGTTTACTCTCTTGCGCTCTCAAGCCAGGCGTGACTAGAGCTGAGCGCGTGTCGTGTTCAATTTTCATTCAATTTTGTGCGTGCCATTTTACGAACTTAAGGCTAAAAATCCAGTTAAAATCAACAGGCAATTTGCAAACCAATTTAAGAGATAATATATATTATTTGATCGATAGTAAATTTAAAGCGAACAAGAAATCAAAGCCAGTTAAAAAATCTTTTAAAATAAGTAAAATTTATTTTTTGAAAACTCGTGAAATATTAAAAAAAAAAAAAACAGTTTGAAGAAAAAAAAAAAAATATTGCTGAAAACGCGTATGGTGAAAAATGTAGGAAACCGTAAACTTGTGTTCATTTCAATTATTTGAGCGTGCCTGTTGCCGATTTGCGGATCGTGTCGTTCTAGAATTATACGACACGCACCCATCTCTAGCATGACTGCAGCTCATGTCTGCGGGGGGCCAGCGGGGGTGCTGCAGAGCGTCGAAGCCTGGCTCAAAGAAAGTGGCGGCGTAATTTTGGAATGCCAGACACGCGCGAGTTTCTCTTGCATATCTAAGCCGTACACACACGCGCACACAAGTACATGCAAACATTTATTATTTTCATATATGTATATCTCTGTAAGTACATACATACAGTACTTAAAGCCATTGACATTGCAAACAGTGCGTATACACATACAGATACACATGTATGTATGCACATATGTAGGTCACAGGCCGCAACAAAGGAAGATACTTAACATGACGCCGACGCCTTTTTTAGTGCCGGCTTTAGTGAATCATGCACTTTTAGCTGAACTAATTTTGAATTTGAAGCGACGTTTAATTAGCATGCACATACACACAAACAGACACATATTATATAGAAATGTGCATATTAATGTGTGCATGTGCACTACTGCTGCATAAGGAATTTGCATGATAAGCCGCAAACACACACACACATATACAAAACAAGAACGCCATCGTCGTCGTCGCGAGCGGGGATTGAAACGCTTGATAAAACCGCGCCCTGTATGGCACAACTGAGCAAACGCGTTCACAATTGCCTTAACACACACACGTACACATATAGTCAGCTATTTGTTTAATTTTGTTAAATAAATAAAATACTTACGCCCTTTGTATCAGCCATATTAAAAAAACAAAAATTAAATGACGAACAAAATATGTTGTTCATGAACTGAAATGAACTAGAACCAACACACACACTAACTAGCACACAGTGTGACCAGCATGTGCATACCTCGAATTTGACATTTATCGTAAAACAATCGAAAATACCCGCACAGTATAATTGTTTGTGCTCTTGCTTTTATATATTTTTTTAAATATAAATTTTTCCGTAGCTTTTCCAACAATCAAGGAAAATAACAACCAAAGAAAATGCTCTATATTATGTTGACCGCCAAATTGCTTTGCATCCGTTGTTCCCATCGTGACAGCAAGTTGGCAGAGCCGTACTTTGATATTGATAGCCCGCTAAAATTTAAAAATGATTTACACTAGGAATGCAGCGAATCTTAGCTTGAATTTAGGATAAATAACAGTTTAATGGCTTTTATAACTGGTAGTATTTTATTTTTAAAACAATAGACATATTTATGTATGCTGTATCGTTACGCACATGCACTTAAATTCAATACAATACATACATCGATGAAATAAAAATATATGATAGGTTCAGGATCAGGCTGTTCTTTAACTATATAATTCACATTCTTTTTATTAATTTCTTTGTTTTTCATCTCATTCTTCAATATGTATTTATGTGCCTGCAACTGCATCGTTAACTATTTCATAGTATACAGTATGTATATATATTTATATATATATATATGTATATCTATATGTATGTGTGTATTTATGACGTTGACAAAACATCGACTAGAATATGCAAAATACCCGAAACAATTGAAAATATCGTGCACTATGCAATAGAACACCAAAAAAAAAAAAGGAAAATATGTAAAACAAAATTGGATAAAAATCAAAATGAAATACTGTTATGGCAAACGGCGAAAGGAATACACATATAGATATATATATATTGTTTTGAACTAATGCCCCTCCTCTGTGTGACCACCACCCCCCATTGATCATCTATGTGATCAGCCGCGGCGCATGCAGTCCGTGCACATTCTCAATGGGCGGACAGTGGGTGGCGCCCGGCGGTCCCCAATCGTGCAGGCCCCGCGAGTTGGCCAAGCGATGCGTCAATCGATGGGCAATGCTAAAGCCGCCGCTGCCCTCCAGCTGGGTGAGCACAATGATCACCTGCCTGCAATGGTAAAGTAAGAGTACGGCAATCAGTTGCTTTCGCCTTTTCCGACTAAGATCCCGAAATGTTGCCCAATCGAGGAATGACACTAACTAGGACTATCTACGCGCACATATCTTAGGAGAGAAGAACCACCGATATATATATATATATATATATTTTTTTTTTGCATTTTTTAGCCATGGTACAAAGTATTGGTATAATTTACCCGTTCAATATAGAAACATTTGAGGGGAGCTTCCTTAAAAAGTGATTCGAGTAATTAATTAAAAAGCGGGGAATCCGGAAAACACAGGTCTGTCAACCAGATACAGTTAGAATAAGAATTTATAGAAAGAACCACTTGGCTTCTATTTCTCAGAGAACCTGAAGTTCACCTCAATAATCGCTGAACTGAGGGAAAAACCTTGCTAAACCAGAGCATAGATAAGGTCGGTTGGGGTTCTGTAGCTTTAAGGTCAGCTCACCTTTGCAGCGGCGGCACGGAATCAACAGTTTTGAGTTCTCCGCGCGTGGAAACCACATTGTAGCTCTCCTGGCAATCGCATTTCACGTGTATCCATTTGTTCTCATGGCGATTCTCCACCATGACCACCAGTCCAGCCCAGCCCTGAGTAATAGGAAAGTTAGCATTGATTGAATGTAAAGGGTAAGGTAAAGTAAGAACGTTGCAGTCGGGCGCCCTGTTCACGGCGGGAACGAGGGTAGTCAGAAATAGGAAACGATACCTTGGTCAAATAGTAGGCGGTCATGCCCTCGCGCCCCTCGTGCCGCTGTCCCTTGGTCAGGGTGAGGCTGATGATGGCATCGGCGAGCAAATGGGGCGAGGGCGTTATCTGCTCGACGAGCAGGCGCTTGGAGCTGTGAATGGCCAGGATGCACTGGGGATACTGGTGGGGGTCCTCGATGCCGGTGTGCCAGTGATTGAAGGCCAGACAGACGAGCAGATAGATGTCGCGTTCGAGCATCTTGTGGCAGCCAACGAAGCCGCGCACCTGCAAAGCGAGCAGCGAGCAGAGAGAGAGAGAGAGGATTAGGATTGAGGGTGCGATTCGGATTCGGATTCGGCGAGCTCACCTGCCGCTTGCTGTGCTCCACGAGGCGACCGATCTCGGGCGCGGCCGGCGAGCGCGTGCGAAAGATGACCACGCAGAGATCGAGCTGCGAGCGCTGCGACTTCTCGGAGTTGCGTTGGCCCTCCTGGAAGAGCGTGAACTCCGCCTCGGTGGGCTCCAGCACGGTGAGCAGCACGCACGAGATGGAGCAGAGGGGCTGGAGTGTGCCCTGGAGCCGGACCTCGTTCCACCCGGAGCGCACCTTGCAGATGTCGATGCAGTCGAAGTAGTTGAGCACATCCTCGAACGAGATCCAGAAGACGCCCTCGGAGGCGCCGTGCGGCATGAGGGCGTCGCGCAGGTCGTCCGTCCAGAGCGTCGAATCGTCGGACCAGTCGCCGCGCCACGAATAATGGCCCCAGGGATTGCGCAGCTTGAGCAGCCGGTGTCCCTGGATGTCCTTCACGTCCAGCACGGAGTAGGCGTGGCGCGGCCGGAGCCCCTTGTGCTGGTACTCCTCCTCGTCGACCTTCATGTTGCCGCCGCCGCAGCTGGCGCCCATGAGGAAGCGCACACAGCGCGAGCTGAGCAACTGCGCCCAGATCAGATCCTTGTCCAGCTCATCCTCGCTGGGCATGGGCAGCGAGCTGGCCTGCAGCGGTATGCTCTCGCAGGGCGCGCCCGTCAGCGTGGCCAGGCCCTCGATGGCGCGCCCGGAGACGAGCGCCTCGTAGCAGCCGTGGATCTTGGCCACCGCCTTCTCGATGAGCGGCACCCAGAGCTGCTTGCGCTTGGCCTGCGAGTAGACGAGGTGGCCGCGCTTGTCGCAGGGCAGCAGGTCGTCGACCAGGACGGTGGTCCACTTGCCGTCCTTGCAGAGGCGCACCTGGTAGGCGCCCTGGGCGCAGATCTCCTTCGTCACCAGCACCTCCTTGACGAGATCCTCGCGCTCGGCGAGCACGGCCAGCGCGCTCAGCAGCCAGCAGTTGCCCAGCACGCCCTGGCAGATGTCCGAGGGCAGCGGCGTGCGGAAGACCGCCCACGGCGGATACGCGCCCCCATCGCAGTTGATCTCGTGGGGGCGGCGCCACTGGACGACGGGATTGCCGCCATCGCTGACGCTGCTGGCGGGATTGTAGTAGAGGCTCTTGGGCGCCGGCGGGAACGAGTCGTCCACGAAGAGCTCGCTGTTGTCGCGGCAGTATTGGATGATGTTCTGCCACTTGGTCAGCGCCTCGGTCTCCTCCAGCTGGCGCAGGTTCTCCATCAGCTTGGACTCCTGCCGGATCTCGTTGAGCGCCGTCACGCGCATCGATTTGCGGGCCAGCGCGTCCGTGAGCACGGCGCTGAGCAGGCCGCGCGGACTGGAGCAGATGTCGCAGACAACGGAGGCGGCGCAGTTCTCGTAGGTGCACGCCGGACACTGCCACTTCCGGACCAGCTGCTGCTGCTGCTGCTGCTGTTGCTGCTGCTGCAGATTGTAGGAGGAGGCGCTCGCGGAGCTCGCTATGGAGATGTTGCGCGGCACAATGGAGCCGCCGGTGCTGTGCCGCTTCGGAATGGCGCCCGAGGAGCTGCGCTGCTGCTGCTGCTGCAGTTGCTCCATGCCCGTGGATCGGGGCGAGGGACTGCGCGAGACGCGATGCGCCACCAGCGGCAATTGCAGCTGCGCCACCGCCGTGCCCGCCGCCGCTGCCGTGCCCGGGCCGACGCCCACGCCAGCGCCCGCGCCCGCTGACGTCGTGGGGCTGCTCAGCTCGGCAATCGTCGGGGTCGCGCCGGCGGCGGCATCCTGCTCCTCGTGCGACTGGCCGTCGGGCCGCTCGCGCACCGAGTCCGGCACCGGCAGCAGGCGCAGCGACTTGCAGGCACTGCACAGGCCCACGGCCAGCGAGTTCTTCAGCGTGCAGTGGCTGCACGTCCAGAACTCGCCCTTGCGCAGCGTCATGTCCTCGATGGAGGAGATGCTCTTCAGCTTCGACCCGCCGCACACCACGCACGCCATCGCCGTCGAGTAGTTGACCAGCGTGCACTTCTTGCACGTCCAGGGCGAGTCGCTGCGCGGCTCCTGCGGCCCGGCGGACACTGCGGGAGACATGAGAACGTGATTAAAAGGGGCTCGAGTCCCAGCTGCTCTTAACTAACTTGCAAATTAATCCCACTTTCTTTTTGAAACTTTCAGCACTCGAGAAAAGCATTCAAATCTTATTACAAACCAAAGCACAAGGCTGCACCTTTTGAATAACGTTTTTTTTTAATTGTGGGGCAAGCGGGGGGTATCCAAAATATGAAATATTCCTAATCTGC
Source organism: Drosophila sordidula (assembly GCA_035047465.1). Taxonomy (NCBI): domain Eukaryota; kingdom Metazoa; phylum Arthropoda; class Insecta; order Diptera; family Drosophilidae; genus Drosophila; species Drosophila sordidula. The sequence continues at coordinate 15,323,930 of JAWNPQ010000136.1, forward strand.
GTATACCTAACGTGCAAATAATTCATCAAACTTTGGGGCTCTAGTGCCTATAGTCTCTGAGATATGACCAAAAAACAGTGACTAAAGTCTGCGTACATATATATACATTTATATATATATATTATGGGGTCGCAGATTCCTCCAGTTACATACATTTGCGCAAAAACCATGATACCCTTTTCACGCATTATCAATGGGTTTAGCATTTATTATATTGACATCGTGAACTTCTATTTTATTGTTATTCTAACCTTTTCCGAACTGGGATTAAAAAGCGACATAATCATAAAGTAAGTAAATACATGATCCGCATCAACAGTCAAGTCTGTTTCTGTTTTATGAAACTACAAACTTTGGAGTCGACCGGATCGGACCACTATAGCATATAGCTCCCATAGGAACAATCGGCCAACAAATGAGTTTTTGTTCGTTAAAATATGCTGACGACACTTGGCAATTATGGTATAACCAGACCGGACTATATCATGCTTATATATATATCGCACTGTTCAACTTAGCTAAGCTTTTCTGATTTTTCGTTGTCTCTCGAGGCTAATTGGAAAATGATGGCTTTGAATTGGGCACTCACTGGGTGGTGGTGCTGGTGGAGCGGCTGGCTCCGCCGACTGCTTGGCCAGCGTCTCGCACATCTCACAGGATTCGGACCAGAGGCGATTGTAGGCATAGGAACATTTGCCGCATGTCCACATCTTGCGGCTGCCGTGCAGCATCATCATCGATTGGGGTTTATTGTCGTTGCGCGCCACTTGTGGAATGAGCCGATTGCTCGACGGGATCGGTGCCACACCGGGCGCTGCCTCATGCGTGCTGCTCACCCGCCGAAAGCGGGGGGGAAGAGAAGAGAAAGTTGATTAGTCGAGGCCAAACAGAACTCACGCACAATTAAGTGCCATGCCATTAAATGAAAAACCAAATAAAAAATTACACAAATTACAAAATTACAATTAACAGCAAAAATGTAAAAGCAAAAGAAGCGACTGTTTGAGGCTGCTGCTAATGCGGTTGCTGCTGCTGCTGCTGCTGCTACTGCTGCTGCAACTGTTGAATTCGCGAAAAACGTAAGAGAAACAAAACGCGAGCTGTTTGCACACAAAACATTCATATCTTCGGCACACCGAAGCCGCAAATACGCTTCTGTGAGTCACGACCGTTTATCAATTGCATTTATAACATTTAAAGCTGATAAGGCGACCGGCGTTTAGGGGCGATAGCTGGATACCCTGTAGCGAGGCGGGCTGTGGGCATGCTTAACATTATTACACTCAGTACAATCAAATAAAATATAAGTAAATTGAACAATTCTTAAAAATAAAATTAGCCATTCATTTTGTCATTATTACTAGTCAGATTAATCTATTTCCATAAATAATAATTTAACATAATTTCGACAATAAAAATAATTCTTAAAAATTAACTGAGCAATAACCTGCTAATTACTTTCAATTTCTTATAAACTCAGTCAATTTTACTAAGTAAATAAGATATTAATTACAAAATAGATTATTAATACTAATTAAAATGTGCCATTCAAAAAAACCAATAATTAAAATGATTTAGTTAACAAAACGCAAAATAGTACATTTTATAAACAATTAAAAATGTTATGGGAGATCTTGTCAAAATCTTAGCACAATTACTTCACAATATAAATACTTTAGCAATTCGTCCTCTAATTCATTGAATTATTAATTACCAATTAAACTGATAATTATTAATTTTTTATAAATTAATAATTATGCCCCATGAAACTGTTAACAGCACCTTTTTATACATTTTATAGAATTGAATAACAGAAGAAAAATAAAAAAATACGTGAAAAAAGCTTTAAAAAAATGTCTAAAAAGTAATTGATGGTAATTCAAAAGTATTTGAACAAGCGAAACAAAATCCGAAATACCCTACACACAAGTAGTTAATAACGGGCTAACTTAGCTTTTCACGGGGTGAAGCGCACGAGTTTAAACAGCGAAGCGACGCGCTTTGGTTAGGGTATACAAACCGTGAAGCGTGGCGCTAACAATTAAACGAAATCAAGAAAATGCAAAGCTAAACAACTAAGAACATTGCGGTCGGTTATAACCGACTGCGCCATACTCTGCACACAGTGTAAAAACAGCTTGAAGTGTTTTTGATTTTGATTTGGCGACTCAAAAAATGCAAAGCCAAAAGAAGTTAGTTTTAAAATGCGAGAAGAACTCTTTGGTAGTCTAACTGCCAAGTTTGTTAACTATTGCGAAAGTTATTGAGGTGGCAAAGTATTTCTAGCACTCTACCTGAGACGGGTATACACATAATGAAGAAGGCCTATCTTTGGGTGTTGCAGATTAAATACCTTATCTATAGTTAAATGTGTTTCCATACATAATCATGATTGATAGGACTATATTATATATTTTACAGACAATTTCAATTGCCAAGTTTGGTTGGAATATCTTGAAAAACAAAAAAGTTGTTCATACAAAAACTTTGCTGTTGTTGCTGATCAGGCATATATATGTTTTATATATTCGGAGAAATCTTTATTGCTATATTTCTGGTAGAGATTTAAATAGAATTGTATTCATATGAACAGACAGACGGACAAATACGGACAGAGCAAATATACCCTATATTCTTACACCTCGTGAGCAGAGCATGAAAAGCAAATATATACACGCACGCACAGAGCCATATATATGTACATATGGAACTATAAATATATATCTGTAGACATTTATATATAGGCAATTGCGTATGACTAAGCGCTTTGCAGTAATTAGTAAACAGCAAATGAATTGAATTAAAAGCGTAATTGAAAAGAATTTTAGTTGTTGTTGTTGCTGCTGCTGTTGCCTATTGAGCTGTCGACGGGTGTCAAATGTCGCACAAAGCTCGCAGCTATTGTTGTTGTTGTTGTTGTTGTTGTTGTTGCGTACATTTTGGATTCAGTCGTTTTGCGCGGCCCCTTCCACACCTTGGCGTATATTGAATGCTCGGAGGCATTATAAAAATCACTTGTTGTTGCAGCTATTGCTGCTGCTCCCGCTGTTGTTGCTGTTGCTGCTGCTGCTGCTGCTGCTGCTGCTGCTGCCGTGCTGGACTCTGACTCAATATTGTTCGCCTCACTGCTGCTGTGCTCGCCTGTTGCCGCAGTCGTTGCTGCTGCTCCTGCTTCGCTGCTGTTGTCAATCACATCAAAGCTGCTGTTGTTGCTGTGATTGCTGTTGTTGTTGCCAGCTGCTGCTGTTGCTGACGTCTCGTTGTTGAGCTTCTTTTTGTGCGGCTTGTGCTGTTTATTAACCTGCGCATAAATGGGTGCCATGGACTCTGTTCTGAGCTGTTGTTGCTGCTGCTGCTGCTGTTGTTGTTGTTGTTGTTGTTGCTGCTGTGCTATGGCAACACATTCGTTTTCATATAGCTGCTGATTCAGCTTGTTGCTGCAATTGTTGTTATTGTTGCTGCTGCTGCTGCTACTATTGTTGTTGCTGTTGCTGCTGCTGCTGTTGTTCGTATTGTTATTGTTGCATGTTGTATCACAGTGCTGCATGTTGGCGTTACGATTGCTGCCGCTGTTGCTGCTGCGCGTCGCCGGCTCCGACCAATCGTTGACAGCTATAAAGACGCCGTTGCGCGGTATGGTGAACTGTGAGCTCTTGCTGCTGCTGCTGCTGCTGTTGCTCATGTGCTGAGCGCTGCTGCTGCTGCTGCTGCTGCTGCTGTTGCCGACCTCCCGCTGCTTGGGCTGCGGCTGTCGCATGGGCTTGGCAGCTGCAGCAGCCACTGCTGTTGTTGGCGCTCCTGCAGCCGCTGCCGCGGCTGCTGCTCCTGTTGTTGTTGTTGTTGTTGGCCCCGCTTTGGCTGATCGCGACAGCGTCGTTATGGTAAAATTATATTTCTTCTTGGCACAGCCGTCGCGCACTCTGTTATTCTGGTTCTTGTTGTTGTTGTTCTGCTTGCGGCGACAGAACGTGTCGTTGGCAATGGCAAAGCGCGAATTGCTGCAGGCGACGGGCGGCGGCTGGCGATTAACTACGTCCGCTGCGGCACCTGGAAAAGGCCAACAATTAGCATGGGTCCATAGAGTGGTATGTGCTATATGTGCTAGGGTTATCTTCACACGCTGCTTGGCAAGTTTAACATGCACAGTCAACTCAACTGCATGGTAAAATTTGCCATTAATCCCATTCTCATGGTTAACTTGACTCAACTGCTTGGTAAAAAATTCAAAATAATATATATGGCAAATAAAAGCAGATGAGGCAAGTTCACCAAGAGGATGAGCTGATTGGCAAATTTTATCATGCAGTTAAGCATTTGTATCAAGCACTCTCAGCTAACATAAACAAAGGAAAACTTGCCAAGAGGTCTGTAAAATTGGAGCCCAGTATAACTTACTGCTTCTATGCTGCTGTTGTTGTTGCTGCTGCTGCTGCTGCTGCTGCTGCTGCTGTTGATAGCTGAGCGACGCTTCGAATGGCAGATTGAATATATCCTTGCTGAGATTGTTAACATAGCAGATGTGGCAACTGCGGCCGGAGGCAGCGGCCGTTACCGTTACCGAGGCGCTCTTATCAATGGAATTGCTCAGACTTTGGGTGCGCCGAAAGTGGGCGAAACGACGCGACTTCAAATGACGCCTATTGGAATGTTGCTGATAATGCTGCTCCTCCTGCGGCTCCAGCGTCGCCTGCTGCTTCTGCGAATGATGTGCGAAATGCGGCTGATCCGGCGTTAGCTCAGCGCAGCTGCTGTTCAGCTCCAGCTGTGATGCTGCTGCTGTGACTGTTGCTGCGGCCGTGACTGCTGCTGCTGCCGTGACTGTTGCTGCTGCTGTGACTATTCCGCCTGATGCTGCTGCAGCTGCTGATGATGTGCCCGTCAGCGGCTCGTGGCGCCGCGTGCATAGCGTCTCCTTGTAGATGGGCGCCAGGTAGCTGACGTTATCGCAGATAACGCAGTGCCAGGTCACCGAGTTGTTGACCGTGTCGCAGCCGCGACAGATCCAGCGGCGATTGAGCGCCGGATTCGAGAAGTGGCGGTACAGCTCAATGGAGCTCTTGATATATTTGCGCGTCTCCTCGCAGTCGACGCAGTTGGCCGGCAGGTTTTGGCTGTTCCGCTGCGGACGCTTCAGGCAGCCGCGCAGCAGCGATTTGTAGACGTGACCTGGCTGCTGCTGTTGTTGTTGCGGCTGCTGTGGCTGTGGTTGCTGTGCTTTGCTGTTGTGCTCGGCCCTGTAAGCATAACGGTAAACGAAAACGATAGCATGGAAAAAACGGGGCTAACACACAGCTAACAAAGAAGGTCAAAAGCGAGCCAGAAACAGGAGCAGGCGCTGCCAAAGGTTATTTCAATGTGGCCGCTTCGCCCGCCCAGCCCCGCGTCTCCGGCGTAGAATTTCCTCCTCTGCTCCTTTTCTTTTCACACACTATTTGCCGTCGTTCTCGAAATTTTTCGTATTATCTTTTATTTCGAATATCCGCGTTCTGCCTTTTTCACTGGACGCGCACGTCGCACAGACAAAAGACGAATCAATAAAATTGTAAACAAAGTTGCGTTTCTTACGAATCGATTTTACCCAAAAAAGAAAAAAAAAAAAAAAAAGAAAGAAGAAAAATAACACAAAAAAGAACAGTTATCTTCGTTGTGCCGAAGATTGAATGCCCTTGCAGACAATGGGGAAGTTGTGCATATTGGCCGATTGTGTCTATATCTTTCTGTACAAGACCAAATTATACAGCAGGTTGTTGTTGGTGCTTTTGTAAGGAGCATAGTAACACTCTTAATTGCCAAGTTTGGTGAGCATATGGCAGCTATATAAAATATTGGTCCGATATTGATAATATCTGGCACTTCCAATTGCCAAGTTTGGTAAAGATATTTCTCCAAACAAAAAATGTGCCATACAAAACTAAATTTTAAATATCCCTATGGTAGCTATATGATATAGTGCAACGATCTGGCCGATTTCGACACATGCAACAAAAGACGGACCTTAACGAAGTTCCATGACTCTAGCTTTTTAATTGCGACTACCGTGCATCTAAATCAGCGGACAGACTGGAGGACACAGCCATATGGACGCGACTATTGAGGCCGATCAAGAATGCAGACAGGGTCCTTTCGAAGCTTTGCAGAGTTCCTGACGGGCTTGGGATACCCTCTGCAAGAGCATGCAAAACCAAACAAAAGTAATCGAAAACACATTCGAAGGTATTTTTTGGGCAGCTTTTTTGTAGTTGTTGCTGCAATTGTTGTTGTTATTGTGTATACACAGTGTATAATACACAAACACAGACACGCACACACACTTACACAGTTAGATAGAGAGAAAGAGCGCACGAACAGGACAAACACGCACGCACACACACACACACACACACGCGCATATGCACTTTGGTTTTGTTTGTTGTAACGGTAAACGTTAGCTGGAGCTTTTGCACACGCACACAAGTGCATGCACATGTCTGCATATCTGTATATGTATGTATGTATATGCTCACCTGGTCACAGCTTTGTGCTTATCAACAATTGCCGACGCGACCTCCTCATCACACTCGGCGGCCAGCTCCGCTACCCCCGCCGCCTGTGGGCCCGTGCCTGCGCTGCGTCGCTGTTGTTGTTGCTGCTGCTGCTGCTGCTGCTGCTGCTGATGTATCCAAGTGCTTTGGTGTCGCGACGACTGGGATTGGGCCTGTGACGTCGTCTGTTGTTGGTACAATGTTGCGGTAGGACTGGGGAATACCTTGCGCACGGTGCCACAATTGAAGCATTTGAGCGACTCGGTCGGATTGATGGTGTTGCATTTGGTGCACGACCATTGGAGCACCGATGAGATTGTGCCCATGTTGCAATTCGGCTATCAATTCATATGAAATTTCCACATTCGACAATTCCGCACAATTCACGACAATATGCTGTATGTGATGTGAGCGAGACAGAGTAGACGTGTGTGTGTGTGTGTGTGTGAAGAAAGAGTGTGAGCGTGTAGAGGAGGGGGACAGTTAACTGATTGGTGGAAGGAAGAGTTTACAATTCACAGCCAGCCGTTGTTAATTGCATTTAACAAACTCACGCCGCGCGCTGTTTTAATTCTTTGAACTGTTGCACCACAACACATATTTCGTACATACATATATATATATACATATACGTATATATATATATTGTGGGCCAACCTTGTTGTAGATACAGATCCTTAAGCAACAATAAGCTAGCGCCAGCCAGCCCCAGCCAGCCCACCAAACCTACTGATGTGCGATAGTTTAGTGACAATTGAGATGGCGCTGCGTGAGTGACTATCGCGTGCACATGATGCGAAAAGTAAATGAAAATATCACTAACTGCCCCAGGCATCATAACCATTCTGGACTATAAACAGCGGGGAAACCTTCTATAAATTTTTATGGCTGAAAATGCATCGTTTTTTTCGGCACATTTTGATATACTTGCAACAACAGCTGTCTGTTAAAATGTCGTCCATCTCCAAATTTTGGTTGAGTGTGACCATATAGCACAAATATAGATACTGCATTTCACAACAACGAGTAAAATTTCGATATAATCGCAAGCTAGCATTTAATTATATGCAGGAATATTTTATTTTAAAAAAATGTATATAATACCAAACAATATGCATACATGAATTTCATTTAACATAAAAATGACTTAAGTTCTAAGTGAAGTCGTCCATTTCCTATTAAGGCCAGTTTTCGATACCTTAACGAATATACACTTATTAATTTTTTCTTTCATTTTTGCTTGCATTATCGTAATCGTTATCGTAAAAATACCAAATATCGATACCTTAACGATATTCTCACCCCGCGTGCAACAGTCGTGTGGCCCAAACGTGTTTTGCCTCTAAACAATTAGTTAAACAGCAGAGGAATGCAGAAACAAAAACCCAAAGGTCCTGGCAAGCCGGGGCCACGTCCGCCCAAGCAGACCGGCAACCGTAAGCCGAACAGACAGCATAAACAGAATCGCGCCAAGGAGCTGTCACACTCCAAACTGGCCGCAACCGAAACGGAAATCCAGGAGCTGCGTGCCAAGTACGATACAATCGATGCAAGCGGCATCAAAACATTTGCAGACTTCCCGTTATCCCAGAAGACCCAAAAGGCACTGAACGAGTTCAAGTTCACAGCGCCAACAGAAGTGCAGCGCCAGAGCATTGGACCGGCGCTGCAGGGTAAAGATGTCCTGGGAGCGGCGATAACGGGCAGCGGCAAGACGTTGGCCTTTCTCATACCGGTAAGTTCCTGCCGGCTAGTTGTGCCACACCGCATATTGATGCCTTGACGACTTTGATTAATTGTCTTGCCCCCGTCGCAGGTGCTGGAGCATTTGTATATGAACAAATGGTCACGTTCGGATGGCGTGGGCGCCATCATCATCTCGCCGACACGAGAACTCGCCTACCAGATATTCGAGACCCTCAAGAAGGTGGGCAAACACCATGACTTCTCCGCGGGCCTCATCATTGGCGGCAAGAATCTGAAGTTTGAGCGCACGCGCATGGATCAGTGTAATATACTGATCTGTACGCCAGGTCGTCTGCTGCAGCACATGGACGAGAATCCGCTGTTCAATACGACCACCATGGAAATGCTGGTGCTGGACGAGGCGGATCGCTGCCTGGACATGGGCTTCCAGAAGACACTCAACTCGATCATTGAGAACTTTCCGCCGGATCGTCAAACGCTGCTCTTCTCGGCAACGCAAACGAATACGCTCGAAGATCTGGCCCGTCTCAATCTGCAGGAACCCGTCTACGTTGGCTATGGAGCGGCCAAACCTGGAAGCGGGCCTGCAGTGGCGTCGACATCGACGACGGCGGCCGTCTTGGCCGTGCCCGAGCTGCTGCAGCAGAGCTATGTGGTGCTGCCGCTGGAGGAGAAAATAACCATGCTGTGGTCGTTCATCAAGAACCATCTGAAGCAGAAGATCATCGTGTTCGTCTCCAGCTGCAAGCAGGCCAAATATCTGTACGAGATCTTTTGCAAGCTGCGCCCGGGCGTCGGCCTACTCGCCCTCTATGGCACCCTGCATCAGGATCGCCGCATTGCCATCTACGAGGACTTTCTGCGCAAGAGCCACGTAGTTATGTTTGCCACGGACGTGGCCTCGCGCGGCCTCGACTTCCCATCGGTCAACTGGGTGCTGCAGCTCGACTGCCCCGAGGACGTCTCCCAGTATATACACAGGGCGGGGCGCTCGGCGCGCAACAAATCCCGTGGTGAGTGCCTCCTGGTGCTAACGCCAAGCGAGGAGGAGCACATGATTGGTGCGCTGCGCGAGCAGCTGAATGTGGACATACGCAACGTGCACATCGATCCCAAGAAGCTATTCTCGCCACGCATTAAAATCGAGGCGTTCCTCGCCCAATTCCCAGAGCTGCGCGCCTCCGCACAGCGCGCTTTCCTCGCCTATTTGAAGTCCGTGTTCCTGATGCGCAACAAGCGGCTCTTCAATGTGCTCAGCCTGGACCTGGATGCGTATGCGCAGTCCCTCGGCCTGGCGGTAACGCCGCGCGTGCCCTTCATCGAGAAGTTTAAGTGGCGTCAGAAGCAGCAGCAGACGCAGCAGCAGCAGGAAAAGCAACCAACGACAAGCTTTGGTAGCGAAGAGGAGGACGAAGAGGAGGATTTCATAAAGATCAAGCGGCGCGATCATGACGTAGAAGGCGGACCCGTCGACTTAGAGCGACTGGGCGCATCGTCAACGGAGCAGCAGGAGGAGGATTCAGAGGAGCCTCTCATAGTGCCCAAGCGGGAGAAGCTGGTGACCAAAGCGGCGCTGGCCAAGAAGGCGCTCAAAAAGAATCTGCAAATCAACTCCAAGCTAAGGTTCGACGAGGATGGCCAGACGCTGGCCGATGAACGCAATCAGATGCGGGCGCTGGCAACCAAGGAAAGGAAACACAAGCAACAGAAGGATGACGATGGCGGCATCAATCTAATGCTCTCCAAGGCGCTGCTCAACGAGGAGGATCAGTACGATAAGCAGCGTTTCCGTGAGCTGGTCAAGAAGCGGCACAAGATCCAACGCGAAAAGCTGCGCAAAAAGGCCGAGCAACAGGAGAGCGACGACGAGGAGCAGGAGCACGAGGAGGGGGATGGAGATGGAGAGCAGCAGCTGGATGAAATGGATAGCGAGAGTGAACAGTCTGTGGATTTATCCTGGCTGCCGGATCCCGATAAGCTCTATAAGAGAGGCAATCCTGCAGAGGAGGCGCAGCAGGAGGAAGAGGATGATGATGCAGATGAAGACGAAGACGAAGACGAAGAGCCTGCATATAAAAAGTCCAAAATAACAGACAGACTCTCGCTGCTGGACACGGAGGCCATAGCGGCCAATTTGCTGGCCAGTTAGGAATTATGCTAATTGTAGATTAAACTCCTTCGAGCAATATTTAAATAAAAACAAATGTAAATGCTTCACAAATATTTGGAAAATGCCCACAAATTTTATTTTTTATTTTCTTTTTGCACACCATAGCCTGACATATAGCTGCGTACACACACACACACATATATATATATATATATATTTATAAACATATATATATATACATATATGCCTGAGAGAGGGCGCTGGTTAGGGGGAGGGAGGGGCGCTCGGCTGTATTTAGGATTGGGGGCATAAAATTTGCTTTTAAAAATATTACACATCACGTCGAATTACATTTTTTTGTTTTTGTTTTGAGACATATTTTTGCTTTTGTTTCTTTAGCGTATATAAATAAATGCATACACATATATACCGTTAATCCTGCGTATATATATATGCATGTACATTCGTGTACAAATAATGCAATAGACACACATCTATACAAATTATACTATATATTGGTTATTTGTTTTTCTGTTTTGTTTTTGTTTTTGTTTTTTGTTGCTGTTTCTCATTCTCTTCTCTCTGTGTTGTTTGCGCACATTTTGGTTTTTTAAAAATGATTTTTCGCTTTTTTGTCGTTTCGATTTTCATTTTAAGTTTGAGGTCCGTTCAGACACAAGATACACAATTATATAATTAAGTTTATAAAAAATTAATGCTCAATTACAAGAAATAACACTTACGCTTATGTTGCCTACATTTTTCTTTTGTTTCTTTTTCCATTTAAATTTTGTTCTTAATTTTTTTTTTTTTAGCTTGCATTTCTTTTTAGTTAAAATACATATATATATACATACATGAATATAAGTGTATATATGTATATATATATGTATAAAAGTTGTATATATGTATTTTTAATGCCTTTTAGTTTTTGTTTTCTTCATATGTAGAGTAGAGCACACATTTATAATAGCTGAGAGCTAGAGACAAAGAGTTTTTAATATTATTTTTTGTTTGCTTGCAATATTGATCCTGTGTGTGAGAGGGGGGAGGGGGCTGTTTGGAGGGTGGGGTGTACCATATAATTAGCGCTAATACTTAATACATTTCATCTTTTAGACACAATTCTATATATATGTATATATATTTAAAGTTTCTTATACAAATACACATAGAAGAACAAGCACACGCACACTCACGCACACACTCACTCACACACTCATACACATACAAAGAGATTCACATTTAGTAGCTGGAAATTGTTTTATACTTGTATTTTTGTTTTAATCTTAATTTGCTTTCTTTTTGTTTTGTTTTTTGTTTTGCTGCTTTCTCCAGTTGCCTCTGCTTCTGCTTCTAATTAGACATATGCATATATATATAAATGTAGCATACATATAGGTATATATATATATGTATATATATATATATATATATATATATATATATATATATATATAATAATATATAATGTAATGCATTAGTTTAGTTTTTTTGTTTTAACATACATTTTAACATACAATACACAATTAATAAATTTGTTTAACTCTGCGCCCCGCACTGCCCAAAATCGTCTGCAATATATGCATATATATGTACATATATACGTGTCTTTTGGACTATAAATGGAGACGCAAAACCCTATGCGTTTACATATATCACGGAAACACAACAAAGCCATTAATACAAAATATAATATGTATATATATATCTGTACACACACATATATATATAGATATACATATACATATATAAAAAAATAAATATACCCTACTTAACTAATTGGTTTGTTTTTATACTTTTTGCAATACCGAATACTTTACAGACACACATGCAAATATACATATAAATGTTGTATATATATATGGATATACATGTGCGTGATACACACACATATATACACATACACATATAAATTTATATATATATGTATAAATTGTTTGGAGTATATATATATATGCCTTCTCATACTGTTGCGTTTACAAAACTTGACAATTAACGAGACTTTCTCTGCTGCCTGGTTTCGATTACATTAACTTGATACTTTCTGTTTTAGTTGCTGCTTTTGTTGATCTTTAAATCGATCGATGGGTTCTTTCAATGCCTACCTATATGTTTGCCTGCCTGCTTGCCTACTTTCTCCTTCAGCCGTTGTCATCATCTACTATCTCTTTCGTTTTGGGCTCGTCTCGCTTTGCTGTCTTTATCTAACTGGTCTAAACCATAACAAAAGCGTCTTTGCCGCAAAATAGATACGGAAATTGATCGATCATCGTCTGAACAATATCCTCCAGATATGGCCGCAGCTGCTCAAAGTGTCCCATATCCGTAAAATCAATGGGTATCAATGTGGGCCACCAGCAAATGGCCAAATTCTTGCTATCCATGCTGTTCAGCTTCGAGTTGTCCGAGACGCTAAATAAACAACAAGGCACATTTCATTAGTACATGTATAGTAAGAATATCGGCAAACTATATTTTAAATAAAATTCAATTATTAAATTATTCTTATATTCTACCTTCTTATTTTAGATAGATTTTTAAAAAGTTAATTCAAATTTGATTATTGCAAAAATCAAACACTTTCAATCCACAGTTTTCCCCACATATTCATTAGCTTTTCCATGTAGAGCTTCGAAAATGATTTTATGATATTAAAAATTTTCCGAAAAGTGTAAAATATGTCTATGGTAAATTTTTAAAATGAGTTTAGGGCAAAAAAAATTTTCTTAAATTGTTTTTCACCTATTTTTACACTGAGTCGATAAAAAAAAGTTCAAATTTCTAGCTGTTAGGGTTTGAACTGAGCGACAAAAGATTGTAAATGTGTATAAAGAGAGTTAGATATAATATATATTTATATAGTCACTTACTGCACAAAGTGCTGGAATATGTATTTGAGTATGGCAAAATTGATGGGTGGTAGTTTCTGTAGCAATGATTTTAAAGCTATCAAACGGCAGCTGCGATCGGTTTTCACCTCCACGTTCAGTTTGGACGAGCCGACGCCACGGGAGCCTAACAATGAAAAACAAATATTAAATATATTGTCACGACTAAGACCAATATTGTGCATGTGCTAGAACAAGGCTAACCGGCAATCTCCTCCAGCTCCTTGATGATATCCTTGCTGAAAAGTGGCGGCAAACGTTTCGAGAAGAAGTCCTTAAGCGCGGTGGCCACCGCATTCACCGGAATGTCCAGCACATCAATAATTGTATTGGTGTCTATGAATTATTTATTATATATTTAGAATTAAAAATATATTTTATTTATTTTATTAAAGAGATTGTGTGCTCACCCTCCTCGAAACGCTGAAAGAGCATATCGACATGGGCTCTGCTGCCGGGCACGCGATAAATGCCCTCTGAATCGAGGCCCTCCTTCTCAATGAACTCGACGCACTTGATCAGGAATATGGGTATCTCGTCCTTGTCGGAGGTGATCATTAGCTTGCCGAATTGCGCCTCTGTTGTCTCGGTTAGACCCTTGGCATTCTGTTTGAGCTTGCGCTTGAGCTTCTTCTCCTGCTCCTTCTCCTTTTCCTGCAGTTTGCGCAATCGTGCTGTCTCCTCCTTGATGCGACGCTTCTCCAACTTCTCAAAGTCCTTCAAGCATTTGGCATTCATATTGTACTCCGGCAAGTTTTCGGCGCCAAATATGCCTGCTGCCGTCAGCTCGGGGACCATTGAGTACTACAGAAGAGATTTCATTTATATATATTTAATAAATATTTGATTTGATTTTATAGATGCATGCTTTGGTGGGACGTTCTCACCTCTGGCGACTTGTCGCTTTTCATGAACTCCGGCACAGCGCCCGGATCAGATTTTTCTAAAAAGAAATAAAAGATTTAAGATATAAAATCAAAATACGTTTTTGAAACATTTGTTAAAGCGCCGTTATGTTAATTTGTTAATGTTAACATATATGTTACATACACTGTTTAATAATATATATATTGAATTTTAATATATTTTAAACATCTGTTAAAACATGTTACATTGGTAACATACATGTTAAATAAACTTGTTTAAGAATATATTCAGTGCAAAATATTTACATCATATTATAGTTAACATAATACTTTTTTATATAATAGATAAATACAAAATGCTTGGAATACCCAAATTTAATTAGTTTTTAACATAAAATCTAATGTATAAACGTTTTTTTTTAATTATTAACATTTTTACAAACTATATATCAAGCCTAATTGACAGCTGTTTAACATAGAATAAAAAGTGTTATTACAAATTGATAGACAACACAACAACGTAAATATAAAAGAGAACCAAAAAAGCACGACACATACTTTTCTCACCTGCGGCTGCAACAGCGGCCATGCGCTGGTAATGCAACGGTATCTCCGGTGGACTAACGTAGGCGCCAAAAGGCGGCACCCGTGGCGTCTGAACCGGTATGGCGACCTTCTTCTTCTTGTTCTTCTTGGTGGTGGCCGCCTTCTTGTTGGCCTTGTAGTAGGCGTTCTGTTGACGCACGCGACGCTCCGTCGAACTGGCGCAGCTATCCGACTCTGTGCAGTCTGTAAATGCATTGAATACAGACAAATGTTACAGATTTTATTGAGCTTCTATCCAAACTTGTATATCCGTCCACCAAAGCTTCAATTAACCCAAGACATAGACATGTTACAGGGAAGTTTAAAGCTTAGTTTAAATTCCAATAAATTCTGCGTATTTTCTAACTGTGAAAAATATTTTTGATGGATCTTTAAAAATGAGTTTGAACGAAATTTTCACCCGTATAGCCTTAAAGCTTCAGTTTTTTTTTTGTTTTAGAAAAGTATTGAATGTATTCAGGTATTCAATGAATTGCAAAAAGCTCTTTAAAACTTAATCCGAAGAAAATAAAAATAAATGAAATTAAATAAGTATAAGAAAAAATAAATGTCTTTAACCGATTCAATGAATTTTCCACACTTGCTAGTGAAATTAATTAAGCGGGCACACATAAGCTAACCTACAGTAAAGGGATTTAGCTTGTCAGCTCTAACGGTTTGGTCATCAATCAGTCAGTCAGTCAGTCAGTCAATCAGTGAGGGAAAATAGTTGTCATGGGTGTACAGAGAGAGCACACACCTTCGTTTTCATAGATTTGCTCGTATTCGGCCAACTCCTCAGAGTCCTCGTCCTCGCCATCGAGCTGGGCATGGTCATAGCGCTTGGCATCCTTCTCACCTGGCTCACCACAGCCGGCCAAATAGGAGTCACCCATGCTGCCGCTGCTGCTGAAGTTCATCTTGGCGACGGCATCGCTCACCATTTGAAAGTTCTTCATGTTCAGCTTGCCCGGTTGCTGTGTGGGTAGCGTGAAAGTTGAGGAGCTCATGGGACAGTTTCGACTGGGCGCCTCACCCACCTTCAACGTTTGACTGGGCCCCTTCGGACGGATCTTGTTCAAATTGGAATCAATATGCCGCCGTCCGGTTGTGTACGCATGCGTCGAACCGCTAAAGTTATTCCAAATGGAATTTTTGTTCGTATTGCGACGCGGATCGTTTTTATCGTCCAGCCATTCTGCAATAAGCGAGAATCGTATATGTTATTATACATATATATATTATATAGAAGGGCATAATATATACAGTCGAGACTAGGCTAAATGGCGAGCAGTGCGGGATGGCAGGTACGGGGAACGCGAGCAGGGAGAAACTTTTTAGCTATAACTAAAACTTGGGTGTTAGGATCGCTAAAGATCGTGCAGGAGAGTTTTCTTATTGTTGTTGTGGTTGTCTGTAAAGTGTTTTATTTTTCTTCAGTTTTGGGAGTTTAGATTTAGTTACGAGTGGAACATTAAGTTAACCTGCATCATGGGTGGCCAATGAATCCTTCGACCCGCTGACGTCCGCTGCTTATGAAATGCGTGAGTAGAGTTCAAAGAAAAGGCAAAGACGAAAAGGAAAAAGAACAGGAATAAAAAAACACAACGGCAAGAACAACGAAAATATAATATATGCATCAAATTTCAATAGTTAGAGCATGTTTTTTCTTTTTTGCTTATTCGTATTTTTTCTTGGTTTCAGCTAAGTTAGTCAAAAGTTTAAGAAAAAACGATTAAAGAAAAGCAAAAAACGAAAAAGAATATATTCTATATACAAACGAGGCAAAGGTGGTTGGTGTATATATAGTATATATACACATGTATATATATATATTATTATGTACATATTTTAATATGTGGCGCATGGAGAACAGCAAAACAAAAAAAAAGGACGAGTGCTCTAGTCGGGAATGCCCGACCAGGAGATACCTTGAACCCAGTTCCGAGCTGTCGTTACATTAATTTCAACCCCTTTGAATGTAGGAATCAAATACATACACACACACACACACACACACACACACACACAAGTGAAATATTCCTAATCTGCCACTAGCTCTTATAGTCAAACTCCAACTATAGCTCTTATAGTCTCTGAGATTGACTCAACTAGTGATGCTGAACAAGAATATATATACTCTTTGGGAGATGCCTCCTTCTGCCTGTTACATACATTTACACAAAGCCATTATACCCTTTCCACGCATTTTGAATGGGTTCAGGGTATAAAAACAAGAGTATATATAACGAGAAAAATTCATAGGAGCTAATGATTGATGATTGAGGGTTGGCGGGTTGGTAGATGTAGATATATTATATATATATATAAATATATATGAAAGATTTTTACAGGTGAGCGCAGATGAATCGGGAAATATGAATATGAGAACAAGAAACATTTAAAGCTTACGCTTTGGCTGTAAAATAAAAACCAAAACGAGTAGAAGCAAAAATAAAACTAACAAAAGGAATAAAAACAAAATTACTAAAATGAAACGAAAATAAAACAAAAAACAAACAACCAAAAACAATTGTTATGCATATACGATTTTCATACGATATAAACGAGTATATAAGAAAATATTCAATTAGTTAGATTACATGTTATTTCTTCCAAACTTGATTCTGAAGCCGAAACGAATTGACTCTTATATGTGCATGTAATGAGCTGATGATCTGGAGGGGCTGGCTCTGGAGGAGTTGTTGGAGGAGGGAATATCTGGAATCCTGTTTGTTTCGGTTTTTTTTTTTTTCATTTTTTGTTGATTTTTTTTTTTGTTTTTTTTTTTTTTGATTTAGTATATAGAATAATTATTGGTATGCAATAGGCAATGACAACAACGAATACACACACAGAGATAAATCGATAAAAAAAAAAACAATTGTTATGATTAATCATTAATAATATGTAATCATTAATATAGAGTATTTAAAGAGTATATGATAGTTAATATATGTGAGGGGATTTTGGTTAAATTTTTATTTGGGTTTAATTTTTTGCGAGTTTAATTGAATGCTTTTCGGCTGGGTTTGGTTATCGAGTCAAGCAAATGAACATGCTTTAAAACCTCAAATGAATGCTATACCGCACAACTGGGCGAATACCATGTAAATAGTTTGAAACGGCATATAATTGAAAATGATTTTCGCTAGAAACGATTTTTTAAATATATTGTTTTAGTATCATATAACCTTAATTATTTAAAGTAGTTGACATTTTTACGATAAGAACTTGGAATCGAATATTCATAAAATTATGAAGTGATAGTGTTAATATCATTTGAAATCCGTTTGTGGCTTTAATTACAGGGTATACGTTGAAAAATCGGTGTAAAATAAGTGTTATACCACGTTTTCAATTAGACATTAGTCGTTTCAATGTACTGCAAAGCGGGAGTGAACTTAAACGTTTACAGGGTATTTTATGTTGATCTAACTTGTCATCTTGAATTGAAATTGATATTTCGACAAAGGTAATAACCAGAATTTTTGTGATTATGCTTCAAAGTATAAGCTTTTCACTATTTGTAGCACTTTAAAAGCTCCCACTGTCCATGCCAGCCCGTTAGTGTCTTCGATTTACAGGGTATCAGCTTGCATGAAGTCTCAAAATGCATGAGTAATGAATGTTCATAGTATATATATAAATATAGGTTTATATACATATGCTGATTCGATTTGGATAACGTATTTATTTGGAATAATTGATATTTTTGGTATATATACGATATATGGATAGATTTGGACTTATGTATGTTTATTCGAAAGGGTGTCAGTTGAGTTGTTTATTTTGGAGCGAACATAGATTGTTTGCAGCCAGTTGGAAACTTACTTTGATGCAGGTGTTTGGGTTTTTCGTTGTTGTCATCATAGATTTCATCTAGTGATATATCTCTTTCTTCTGCAATGTTAAAGAACAAACGGATTAAATGCCAATGAATACGAATGTGAATATGATTAGGAAATCGATTCACTAACCATTTAATGAGTTGAGAGATCGTGTAGGAAGCATTTCGTAATTCTCACTGCCGGAACCGTCGGTGCCCAGCGTATTGGATAGCATATAGCTCTCGTGTCGCGGCGGCGGGCGCGGCATTTGATTAACCGAATTCTCAAGCGTACCCTCGCCCGAATCTAAAGTAATTGACTCCTCCACATGCAGATTCTCTACCTCGTACTTGTTATCCCAGGCGGTCTTTAGGAATGGATTATAAAAGGCAACTGCAATAGTAAAAATAGATATTAGTTGGAGTTTTTAGAGAGACTTTTTGGGTAAAGTGTCCACACATACATTTGACATATTGATCCGCCGAGAAGGTCATGAAGCTGCCCTTGTAGCGATCGGCCAATGCATTGCCCTCGGTAATGAGAAACTGACAGATTTCGTTATTGAAGAACGCATTAACGCCCCCGCTCTCCGTCACAGCGACCAGTTGCAATGGAATGTTGGCATTCTGGGCGGCCAAAATGCTGTTAAAGCGAAATAATATGAAAATTAAATGCATGCTGAAATATGTTCAGGGGTTAGCCTACTTGAGATTGGCCAGTGAGGAGCGTCGTTTGGCTGAGTAAATGTATATGTAGCCATGGATTAGCTCATCCCGATACTGATTGGTGCCATGATACGAGGACAAGATAAACTCCACCCGACGCTTCGCGTCGCCAATAAACACATCCACAATGATGCAGTTGGCCTTCACGAGCGTCGATTCGGCAATGAGGGGCTGGACAATGTTCTCAATATCATATTGATCGCCGCAATAGATGCAGACGAGTATACGTAGATCTGTATGATTGGACGATGGATATGGCTCGTAGCTTTTCATTTCGCTGAGCTTGAGCGAGAGTATAACAATGTTGAGTATATCGTAAACATATTTCTGATGATTCTGCGTATGATCGATGAAATCGCAGTGGAGCATTTCGGACAGACGCATACCCTCGCTGCGCAGATATTCAACTTCATTCTCTTTGAGATCCTGCGGCTGATAGACGAGCACAATGGGCAAATTTTCAAATTTATCCTCCAGTTCCAGATTGCATAAGAGCGTGCGCTCCAAATTATCCTTCAGCGTCTCAAACGACTGCTGATTGGAATATACACAAATGAGACCTGGCGAGGGTAAGAAAAAAACCCAATTTAAATATAGTGATAAACTGGCTGGCTCAAGATGAGACTTTGGTTAACCGTAGAGCTATTTCTTTTTGCTGTCGACCTCGGCTTGCGAGAATTCTAGCTCAAAAATATATTTATTGACTCACCGCTCGAGTAGACATCGATGGCCTTGAAAGCCTCCATATCGCCATTGGCAATGCGATAGTTGAGATAATATGTTTGCTTCTCGTATATATACTCGCCCTTGCTGCCCGTGCAGATGCGTATATCGTTGAGCAGATCGCTGGCCAAGTGCTCGGAGCCAACGATCAACAGATTCAATGTGCGTTCACTTCCGTTCCCAGTTGTCTTCCAGCCGCCGACGTTGCCGCCGCCGACCGTCTTATGATTGGCCGCCGATTTATCGGAGAGCACCTCCTCAATCAGATTGTCCACACAGTTGTTGAAGAACGGACAATGATCGCGTATCGGACAATGTATGAAACGCAAGTGCTGGACGAGCATCACGCGTCGCTCCTGATCGAGACGATCGAGCATTTTGTAGCGTGAATCCTCCTGTATAACGTCCGTTATCTGCCGCACGTCCTCCTGTGTAATGATGTCCACATTCTTGAACTGCAGAAAGTATTGCGCATGCTCCAAAACTAGCTCAACGAAATTCTGCTTGCTCTTCTCGATAATCTCGTCCTGGTGTATATCGTAGATCTGTTGGCAATCGTGTTCGGACAGCGCCTCAAAGCACTCCCTGCCCATGAACAGGACACGCACCTCCGACAACTGTTTGCCGGGCGTTACAAAGCCCGATTCCTCCAGCAGCATCTTGAACTGTTGCTTCCAGCTGTGAGGTGTGCAAAAATGACATCAAGTCATTTTAGATTAGTAAGGGGATATTTGATAAAAAATATATTTATCTATTTTATCAGCACAGAAAATGTTTGGATAGTTAACTCGATATTCCATAATTTTTTTAATATAATATTTTATATACAGTTTTTAAATTCTCCGAACCAACTTTTCGCAAATTTAACTATTAAAATTATTTCTTAAATTCGCCAAGGCCTTCTCACATTAAAAAGCTTGGGAAATATAGTATAAGAAGTTTATCTTTACTAAAGAATCTGTCGAATTTTTTAGTTTAGGGAATCAAGCCTCAAGAACTTAGAGAACAAGTTACCCAATACAAGACAATATCAATTCCCTTATAACTTTTATCGATTCAAAATGAATCAGATCTACAGAACTTAGCAAATAACTCACCCAATTTTCTTTTTGTCCTGCTGCACCGAGTTCAAGTAGTTGCGGAATACGGTCTCCGCCTCGTTGGTCTCGAGCACGTCGAACGGAATGCGCGCCTCATCCTCGGCCTCGTCCATGTCGAGCAGCTCCGTCCAGGTGGCCTGCGGGCACTCGAAGAAATACTGCTCGAACTCGATGTGATTCTGGAGATAGTTGCGGGCACATTCCCACGCATCGTCGTCGCTAATGTTCAGCGCACTGATGTCGGGCAGCAGATACTCGAGGGCGAGTGCGAATTTGTCCAAATACTGATGGAGCTTCTTGTTCAGATGATCGTCGCGGAGCTTCTTCATGTGGCGACGGAATAGCTTCTGGCCGGCCTCGTGTCCGAATATGTTGAGGAACTCGTTCCATTCGCGATACTGCGATAGCATCTTGGAGCCCTGCGTCCACAATATGTGATAATCTGTGATTTGGTTGCGGATTAGCCGCGTAACAGCTTCGGAGCGTATGTCGAGCAGTTCCTTGCGCGACTTGGCCGATTCCTGATACGAGACGATCTTCACCCGATTCTTGACCTTGTCAATCATTTGGGCGAGCATCAGGAAGGCCAAATCAATGTTGATGCTCTCGTGCGCCGATGTCTCAATCAGCTGCACGGTGCTCTTGTAATCCTTGCGCTGGCTAATCTTCTCCGCCTCGCGCACATACAGCTCGTAGGCGTCATCGTTCTTGGTGGTCACCAGCACCAGTGGCTTCTTGTTCTTCAATATATTGGCAATGACATTCTGGACAAATTCCACCTGCTTCTCAACGCTGCGATTTGGCACCGGACTCACATCGAACACCACCACAAAGCCATCGATGCTCAGCCGGCCATCGGGCATCACCTTCTGTTCGTACTCCTTCTCGATGCCCAGCTGATTCTTGCATATATACATTAGTTTCTCCGCTGAGAACACTTTGGTGGCGGTACAGCGCTTCAGATACGGATCCATTTTGCCCACTTTAAAGGCCTGGAATGTGGAGTCGTCCATGAACTCCGTTTGCTCGATAATATTGAAGTTGTATTCAACACCCTCGTCGGTTGTCTTGCGCACCTCGCCCCAGTACAGAAAGTGATCATTGTTCACAATGCGACCGCTAAAGTCGCTCTGACTGAGGACTGATATGTGATCTATAAAGTAATCATCGGCCATTGGCCGCATAAATCTGTTGCACAGGCATGATTTGCCAACGCCAACCTGGCCGCGATCCTTTTCGGTCCCGGATAGTCCAATGACCGAAATGTTGAATTGACGCATCTTGTTGTACCTAAAAAAGGGAAGAGTACTCAATAAGTAAGGCACAAGTCAAAGGGTAGCTTTACTAACTGGAAGTTTAGCAAAATCTACACTTCCATAGTTTCTTTATAAATTCTTCTTTTCTTTGTCGCTCTGTTTCTTGAATAACTTTTTAGTTTGATATCTTTTATTATTGCTCTTTATTTTTACAATAAAAAAGAAAATTTTCTAATTTGAATAGCTCATATCCCGACTTCTTTAGGTTAATTGATGCTGGGGATTAGAACTGAGACAGACTTGCAATTTACAAAGGAATGAAAACTTCCAGTTTCTTGGGAGGATTTTGTGATATATAATAATTGAATTTAACCAGATATATCAATAAATATATAATGTAGAGAAATGCATATTCAATTTTCCACCTGAATTCCTGAGTTCAGTTGGGTTATAATACACAGACTAGAAGATAGAATAGTCGTAATATAAACCTATATTCCAAATTTTCCAACACCAATAATTCCCGAATTCATTGGGTTATAGTGCTGCTGATTCAGAGCTGGGAAAGTCTGAAAAAAAAACCCACATAGAAAACTTCTTATCAAATTTTCTATTTCTAACACCTATTGCAGAGTTCCATGATGCAAAACCAGAGTGTTGGCACAAATAACACGCATGTTCACTTAATGATTACAGGGTATAAAAAAGAAGAAAAATTTTAAGAACAACAACAACAGAAAACCGCAAGAACAACAACAACGTCGCAGTTGTGCCTTCGGCCGCACTGGGATACATCCACGGCCGGACACATCTCCCACGCTGAGAGCAGAGAGCCTGCGCTGAGCGTACACACACAGCCGGCGCAGCCAAATGCAAATTTCCACCTGCCCCCCCCCTCCCCCTCGCTCCCAGGCCATCCTGCCGCCCAAGTCCACTTATAACATTTACACACTTTCCAATTGGAACTTTCGTTTCGAAATGTTTTGCAATTATGTTTGCACACACAAACACACACACGCGCGCACCTTTTAATTTAACATTATTTTTTATAATTGTTATGCTTTACGATGCTTTTTCTGTGCTTTTCTTTTTACTTGATTTTTGCAAAATGTCTGCAACAAATTGAAAATCCTTTTGTGCCTGCTGCGGCTGCTGCGACAAACGCAACTAAGCTGGAAACAGAGAGCACGACTGACCAGAGCGCTTGAATGAGCGAGAGAGCGCGCGCGTGTGCAAGTGCGAGTGGGAGCGCGCGCGCACACGATTGTGAGAATGTGAGAGCTAAAGCGCACAGGGCAGCAAAAACCGTGAGAGCGAGTCACTTTTCAGTTATGTCAAAATGTGGGTGGCGTTTTGTTGTTGTTGTGGTTGCCGCTGCTTGTTGTTGTGGCACTCGTGTGCTCTGTGCATTTCGGTCGCCTGTTATCCTGCTCTTTTTTGCCTGACTACGCCAACAACAAAACATATTTGCAGCAGCGAGCGCGCGCTCTCCGAGTCTGTGAATGAAAATCCTACAATCCAATTGCAGTTGTATGTGTGCGTGTGGGTGTGTACTTCAATAAAAGCAACAACACTCGAACTTTAATTGAGCTTTTCCGGCTATACAAGAATTACACAAATATGCGACACAGTTGCTACTGCTGCTACGTTCCAACTACAGAGTTGCCACCTTTTCACAAACCCATCTGCAAATGCAACGGCAAGTGCAGCGCACGCAGAATCTCAATATGCCAGAGACGTGTGTGTTGGTTAAGGTTCCCAGCAACAGATTTCCTGTACAAAGTGTGTACATTCCCGGGCTGCACAACAACAACAGCAACAATAACAAAAGCAACAACTACGATAACGACAACGACGACCCTTGTACAAAACTCTCTCTCTCTCTCTTACTCTCTCTTTCTGTTTTGTTGTTGTTGTCTCAATTGTCTTGAGCTAAGACGCTTTGAAAAGAGTGTTGAGCGGCGAGGGCGGTGACGGTGTTGTGTGTGAGCATAGGTGTGGGAGAGGGGGGGAGAAGGGAGGCTAAGCTTTAGCTGCATGTGCAGCGAATGTTTAATGACTCCCAATTTAACGAAACTTCATTGAGTTTTAGCCCAGTTTTAGGGGACGGGGGGGGGGGGGGGCGACACTGTGATTACCTGCAGTTGCGCACAAAGTAGCGGCCGAGTGGGCAATAAAAAGGAACGAGCTAAATAACTCGCACAGCGATTCCGAATCCGCTTTCAATTCCCGTTGTGTTCGTTTATCTTTCTGACTTTGGTTTCGCTCCTGCATGTGCATGTGGATGCTGCGAATGGCAAAAGTCAGCTTCTAATATGCTCCTTTTTGGCAGCAACAGCATCCACCAAACACGCACACACAAACAAACAAACACACACACACACACACACACACACACAAAACATGCACAGATAATGATGATGACAGAGGGAAAGAGAGGCACAGATTTTTGTTTAGTTTACGTGCACTGCAATTAGGCGCACTAACAACAAATGCAACAAATTGGAGTTGTTCACTTATTTGCTTTAATTATTTTCCAACCAGCCACAGCAGCTACACACAAACACACTCACAGGCACAGACACTCGCTAGCACACTTGCACACACACGCGCGCAGACCAAGAGAGCGAGCGTGTATACAAGACAATTACGAATCAGCATCGTAAAATACAACAAAATGAAATGAAAAAAAAAGTGAAGCGCAGAGAGAGAAAGAAAACTTCCGACGCAAGTGAAAAATGTCGAGACGAATTATGTTCACATCCTGTATTAAACCATTTAATAATTTACTCACAATTATTGCACTTGCACAGCTCCAATGCGTTTCCGAAACGTTATAAAAATTAAGAAAATACTATTTTTTTATATATCCCTCATCCGAGCTTCAATCTGCAAAACAATCTGAGCTACAAATACAATCGATGGCAACTAAACGATACTATCGCTAAGCGATTGTCTTTTACCACTTGCTAGGACCATCGATGACTTCAATACGAATCATCGATATTTAGAGTTGAACTGCGGTGACTTTCTTATATGCGCTGTCCATCGATGACTGAAGTACAGACTATCGATATTTAGCGTTGGATTTGCGCAACAATTGCAACATGAGGAAACTGCCTCATTAGTCAATAGTTTAATTTCAATTTAAATTTAAACACCATTTTACATTTAAATGTTCACAGAATCAACATGAATTTGACTTAAGTAGTTTTCTGAAGCTTTATGTGGGAAATTTCCTCGTAAAACAAAGCCCCAAAGCAGGAAGACTTCGTAAACTTATTATTTTATTCTATCTGATGCTTTTTGAATGGCTCTTGATGAGAACTAGTTTTTGTTAAGAAAGTAATGGGAAAAATATTTAATACATTTTACACAACAGAAAAAAATTAAATGTTTTTAAAAATTACTTGGCTTTAATATGATTCAAATAACAAGCCAAGTCGAACCATTTTCGCTTTAATAACTTAATTTGATATTGAAGAACCAGATGCTGAAAGCAAAAGCTGAGTGCATTGCTCGCTGCAGAAAACCAGATTCACGGACCGAACGTCAACCCAAATGATAGGTTTACACTATGAACCGAACCATCGCCAACTTTCCAATTACTAGTTCCAGGCTCACTTCGATAACTCTATAACTAAAATTGCGTGTGCTCAAATATTTATTTGTTGCTTACGCATTTTTGTTTATTAAATATAAATACATTTAATACAAAAAAAAAAGAATAAAAACGAAAAATAAAAAACCTAAATAATATAACGCTTAGACGATGTTCAAAGAAAGAAAGATGATTTCGTGTTGCCGTTGCTGCAATATAGTCGTATGGAGAATAAGCCCTCCCATGTGGCGAATGTTCCGAGTTGGCAAGTGGCAGTGTGCCCGGCCAGCTGCTGCTGATGCTGCATCATGCGTGCTTCGCTCCTAGCATTTGCGCTTGGGCGTGCGCCGCTTGACGCCGCAATTTTCCACCTTCTTGTTGCCCTTGGCGATGGCCAGCAGCTTGACCAGCTTCTTGTGCGAGTCGCCAACGATCCAGCCGTGCTTTTGATACTGCTCGCTATCGTCAAAGTGTTTTGGCGGCAGCAACTGTTGCTGCTGTTGCTGCTGCAGTTCGCCTATGGGCACGTCGGCGTCCGCTTCAGCCGCCGCCGCCGTTTCCGCGTCCACATTGATGCGCCCAAACTCATCATCACTGGAGCTGCTCCAGTAGTAGAGCTGCTTCTCGCTCGCCGGACGCTTCCTGCGCGCCGGCGATTGTCGATTCGTTTGCGATTTGCGTTTGGCCTTCAGGTTTTTGTTGCTGCTGCTGCTGTTGTTGTTGTTGTTGTTGTTGCTGGATGCTGCCGCTGTTAACGTTAATGTTGCTGTTGCTGTGGCGCTGGCCCTGTTGTTGTGGCTGCTGCTGCGCTGCTTTTGCTTGGCATTTGCGCTGCTGCCGGCTGCCTTCTCCGGCTCCACGATCTGCTGCTGCTGCTGCGGCTGCTCCTCTGCCACCTCTGCAGGCGCACGCTGCTGCCGACAGCTGCGCATGCGGGATGATGTTGCTGCTGCTGCTGCTGCTGGTGCAGGTGCTGGTGCTGCTGCAGCTGTTGCCGTCGCCGTTGCTGCTGCTGTTGCTGCCGGCTGCTTGCCGCGCTTGCGGCTGCCTGCCGCCGGCGTCTTGGACGCCGCCTTGGCCGCGGGCTTCGCACGCGTTGCCTTTGTTGCTGCCGGCTGCTGCCGCGCGCGCTTCGGCTGCTGCGCTGGAATCGGCTGTGGTTGCTGTTGCTGCTCCGGCTGCGCGTCCGCCGGCTGGTCCGTCTTGCGCGCCTTCGACCTGGCCCTGTTGTTGGCCAGCGGCTGCGTCGGCTTGGGCTGCTCCTCGCTGGTCTTGCGCTTGCGTCGCTGCTCCTGCTGTTCCTTCTGCTCGATCAGTGCGATGATGTCCTTGGTGGAGAGGAACTCCTCGTACTCGTCGGAGCTCCACGTCTCCACCAGCTTCTTGGGCCGATTGGTCGCACAGCGGCGCTTCGACTTGCGCTGCCCCTCGTCGATGAGCTGCTCAATCTGCTCGGTGCTCATGCCCAGCTCCGTCTGCAGCTTGGACAGATCCTTGCGCGGCGGCGCCTTCGCAGCGGCCGCCTTGCGACCGCTGGCTTTGCCGGCTTTCTTGGCAGCCGGCGCCGCCTTCGCAGCTGCAGGCGGGGCCACAGGTTCCGGCGCGGAAAGCAGCCATTGTTCCTGCGCAACTGCAGCGGGCGCGAGATCCGTCTGGGCGTGCTGCTGCTGCTGCTGCTGCTGCGGCTGCGGCTTGGAGGCGCCGCGCAGCTCGTCGAAGAGCTGATCCAGCTGCGCCTTGTCCTTGGGCGCGCTCTTCACGGGCGCCGGTGCTGCCGCCGCCGCTGCTGCTGTTGTGGTTGCTGTCGCCTTGGCGCTGCTCGCGTGCTTGAAAATGCGGCCCATGATCAGGGACTTGTTCTCGAAGGTTTTGGCCGTGGCGCGGCTACTGCTGCTGCTGCTGCGGCTCTGCTGCGACGTGGAGGCCGAGGAACTGGAGCTGCTCGAGGAGGAGCTGGCCACGGGCGGCGCCTGCTGCTGATGCTGCTGCTGTGGTTGCTGCTGCGGCAACTGCTGCTGCTCCTGCTCCTGCTCCTGCTTGACGCTGTCCTCGTCGACGTCCTCGCAGCTGAGCGTGCCAAAGTCGTAGTCATCGCGGTCCGAGTAGCTGGCCGTGGAGACGCTGTTGTTGTCCTCGGTGAGCAGGTTGACGCTCGTCTTGGGCTTCTGGAACGTGATGGGCGCCTTCTCCTCCAGCCCAATGTTCTTGAACGGACGCTCCGGTATTATGATCCGGCCCGAGACGGCCGGCACCTGCGCCGCTGTGGCCTTGATGAGCGAGGAGGCGTGCATGATCGTCTTGGATGAGGTGGAGCTCTGTTCGGCGACAGCCGCTGTGCCCGTCGGCAACTGTTGCTGCTGCTGCTGTTGCTGCTGCTGTTGTTGTTGTTGCTGCTGCTGCTGCTGCTGCTGCTGCTGCTGCTCGGCTGCAGCGGGCGCCAGCACCAGCTGCTGTTCATTCGCTCCAGGCAGATAGTCCACGCCCGGCGGCTTCTCGCTGCCCAGCGCTATGTCCGCCAGCTCGGTGAGCTTGCAAACGGCGCGCGCCGACTTGGCCAGATCCATTTCCAGCTGGAGATTCGTCACGCTCGTCTCGTAGCCCTTCATCGCCGCCTTGGTCTTGAACCGGGACGTGGTCATGTTCGTCGCCGTCATCGCGGAGAATTGCGACATCGCCGAGTAGCTGGGCGAGAGACGATGCTGATGCTGCTGCTGGTGATGATGCTGATGCTGATGCTGGTGGTGATGCTGCTGCTGGTGATGCTGCTGATGCTGCTGCTGGTGATGATGCTGCTGCTGGTGATGGTTGCTGTTCAATAGAGGGGAAAATATACATCAAAACTTAGCCAGCTTTTGTCACAAGAGAAATCTCAGCAATTATCCAAAGGCATCCCGTTTAACTGATTAACGATTACCTATTTTCTGACAGAGTGCGATTCTCCTAATTATAAGTAAAATACGTACTCAGTTTGGTTTTGACAAATTAAGAGAAAAGCCGTTTAGTTGCTGCGGATGTTTTCAAATGATCAGCACGAACGTTGCAGGCGGGTGTAACCGTCTCCTCCATTCTCATTCACAGTGTAATAACCAAAATATGTACCCCAGCATTATTTGTGCACTTAAATGCAATCTAGATCTAAATGAAAATAATGTCTAATAATAACGTCTAACTTGAAAATCGGTTCAGTTTTGACAAAGTTTGAAGTATGGGACCTACGGATCTGAGAGCTTTACTTGTCAAAATTCTTGCCCATTTTAGCATGGTTTTTAAAAAAAAATTTGACCCCCTCAGAATGACTTTTAATGTTGTTTTTTATGCTTATTTTAACAACCACAATTAATTAAAAATATAAATTCGAGATTCTAAATTTAAAAAAAAAATGTTTTCAAAATGAGTAAGGGTACCTATGGGGACCTATGGATCCGAGAGCCTTTCATGTCAAAATTTTTGTGAATTTTTGCATGATTTTTGACAAAAAATTTGACCTCTTCAGAATCGGTTTTAATGTTGTTTTTTATACTAATTGTGACAACCACAATCGATTAAAAATAGAAATTCCAGATTCTACATTTTGAAAAAAAAAAAATTTTTCAAAATGAGTAAGGGGGGGGTACATGCTTTTATCCCCAAAAAATTCAAAAAAAAATTATTTTCAAAAATGCAAATATTTTACATGTAGAATCAATATAGAGGATAAGTCATGATCAAAATGCCATCAAACATGAAAATCGGTTCAGTTTTGACCAAGTTATGGGCGTTTGAAATATGGGAGCTATGGATCCTAGAGCTTTACATGTCAAAATTTTTGTAAATTTTTGCATGATTTTTTACAAAAAATTTGACCTCTTCAGAATCGGTTTTAATGTTGTTTTTTATACTAATTGTGACAACCACAATCGATTAAAAATAGAAATTCCAGATTCTACATTTTGAAAAAAAAAAATTTTTCAAAATGAGTAAGGGGGGGGTACATGCTTTTTTCCCCAAAAAATTAAAAAAAAATTATTTTCAAAAATGCAAATATTTTACATGTAGAATCAATATAGAGGATAAGTCATGATCAAAATGCCATCAAACATGAAAATCGGTTCAGTTTTGACCAAGTTATGGGCGTTTGAAATATGGGACCTATGGATCCGAGAGCTTTACATGTCAAAATTTTTGTGAATTTTCGCATGATTTTTGACCAAAAATTTTACCCCCTCAGAATCGGTTTTTATGTTGTTTTCTATGCTTATTGTGACAGCCACAATCGATTAAAAATAGAAATTCCAGATTCTAAATTTTGAAAAAAAAAATTTTTTCAAAATGAGTAAGGGGGGGGTACATGCTTTTTTCCCCAAAAAATTAAAAAAAAAATTATTTTCAAAAATGCAAATATTTTACATGTAGAATCAATATAGAGGATAAGTCATGATCAAAATGCCATCAAACATGAAAATCGGTTCAGTTTTGACCAAGTTATGGGCGTTTGAAATATGGGACCTATGGATCCGAGAGCCTTTCATGTCAAAATTTTTGTAAATTTTTGCATGATTTTTTACAAAAAATTTGACCTCTTCAGAATCGGTTTTAATGTTGTTTTTTATACTAATTGTGACAACCACAATCGATTAAAAATAGAAATTCCAGATTCTACATTTTGAAAAAAAAAAATTTTTCAAAATGAGTAAGGGGGGGGTACATGCTTTTTTCCCAAAAAATTAAAAAAAAAATTATTTTTAAAAATGCAAATATTTTAATTGTATAATCAATCTAGAGGACAAGTCATGATCAAAATGCCATCAAACATGAAAATCGGTTTAGTTTTGACCAAGTTATGGGAGATTGCAAAATTAGTTCTATGGATCCTAGAGTTGAACGCAATTTTTTTCGCCAATATTGAAGTTAGAGACTTGAAATTTGTAATATATATTCGTGTATAGTAGCGTCATATTATGTTACGATTTTTTGGATACCCCACGGAGGGCGTGGCAAACAAATAAAATCTACTTATCTTGGGGGCGGATAAGCCGCTAAAATGCATATCTCCCCCAATTTCAGAGCTAGATTCACTGACTTTGGCAGTTTTCGGAGAACCTCCTCTATAATAACTAAGACGACTTTAAGCTGTTTTTATACAGCAACGTTTTTAGTTGTTTGAACTAAATTTTTGATCTGCCATGATCACTTTTGCAAAGGTTGGCAAAGGAGGCTCACAGTTTCAAGGTCCTTCCATGAGAGATTTGTTTGGTTATTGTTTTTGGGGCAACTTACGTGGGCGCTGGCGTGGGCGTGGCCACGGGCGGATTACGAAACAGCTGCTGGATGACGGGCTGATGGGAAACAACTGCCGTTGCCGTTGAAGTTGCTGAGGCGGGAACGGTTGCAGGTGCCGCTGACAGCGGAGGCGGAGGCGGCGGCGGCGGGGATGGCGACGGCGACGGCGACGGCGACAGCGGCGTCGACGGCAGCTCAACTGGCGCTGGGGCCGGCGCTGGGGCTGGGGGTGGGGCTGGGACTGGCTTGCGTCCGGCGCTGACAATCACAGAAGGAGTCGGGGCCGCCGGCGGGCCGCTGGGCAGACGCGGCGTCTCGGCGCTCTTGAGAATGTTGCAGCACTCGTAGAAGAGGCGCTCGTCGGGATTGAGATTAAGGCGGGCGGCGCTGTGGGCGGGACTCGAGTGCGGTTGCTGCTGGCGATGTTGCTGGTTGTCGTGCAGGCGCAGGCTCTCCTCAGTGATGACATGACTGGGAGCAGCGGGCGCAGCGGGCGGACTGAGCGGCGTCTGGGAAGGCGCCATCAGCACCGAGGCGCGCAGCTGCTGCATGGAGGCAATTGGCAACTGTTGCTGCAGCTGCTGCTGATGCTGATGCTGATGCTGCCGCTGATGGTCCAGCTCCAGTTCCTGCTGCTGCAGTTGCTCCGGCTGCAGCGGACTGGGCGCGTTGCTCTTCGCCTGCAGGTACTCCAGCTCGGAGAGCTTGGAGACGTGGGCCAGCGTCATGTTGTGCTTGGCCAGCGAGTGGGCCGTAAAGAAGCTCTTGGCGCACAGCTGGCAGTCGAACTTGTCGCCGGCGTCGCGTGTGTGCCGCTTTTTGGGCCGGCGCGTGAGGAGCACGCTGCGACGTCGTCGCCGACGCCGCCGGCCGCGCCCGGAGCGGCCCACGTCCTGCGAGTAGCTGGTGTAGACGCTCATCTCGTCGTCCAGGTCCATGTCCATGAGCTCCGTGTTGGTGTTCTCGTCGTCGTCCGAGTTCGAGTTGAAGTTGGAGTTCTCGTCGTTCAGATTGGGCGCGCTGCGCACGCTCATCGAGGTGGGCGGACGATAGAACTTGTCCTGATCCTTGTCCGGGTCGAACTCGTCGTTGGCGAACTCGAAGTCCTCGTTGGCCGCCGACATGATCTTCTCGTTCACGTTCTTGGCAATTTCCGTTAGATAGTTGTCCTCCTCCTCCAGCTGCGACTGTTGCGGCTGCAACTGTTGCTGGTGTGCCTGCTGCTGCTGCTGCTGTTGCTGCAGCGGCTGCTGCAGCTGCTGCTGCCGCTGCTCTGCCGCCGCGGGCTCCTTGTGTATATTCTTGTTCAGCCGCGGATCGCGGCTGTAGGTGGGCACGGCAGCAGCAACTGTTGCTGTCGCCGGCTGCTGTTTGAACTGCTGCTGCTGCTCTTGCTGTTGCTGGCGTTGCTGCTGCTGCTCCTTGGCCGCCGTGCACAGGATGCTCGGGCGCAGGATGCAGCTGGCCGCCGCCGCCGCCGGCTGAGCCTTGGCCGCCTCCTTGGCCAGCAGCTGCTTCTCGATGCCAATGGAGAAGGACTCCAGCGAGGACTTGAGCGCGCTCATGTTCGTCTCGCCGGCGACGAGGGGCGCTGCCTTGCCACGCCCACGCCGGTAGTAGCAGCTCTGACGACGCTTGGGCCGGCCACGCGTCGCAGCAGGCGCTCCAGATCCCGCTGCAGCTGCCTCCGCCTCGAGCTTGCTGCGCTTCGACTCGCCAGCAACAGTTGCTGACTGCTGCTGCTGCTGCTGCTGCTGCTGTTGCTGCAGCGTTGCGCTGCGCTTGGTGCTGGACATCAGCAACATGCCCGTGAGCAGCAGATCCTCGCTCTTCTCGTACGCCAGGTTCTCCAGCTTCTTGAGGTTGTCGCGGCGCGCGTTGTCGATCTTGAAGCTCTCCAGCAGCTGGTCCGCGACGATGGCCGCCAGTTCGTTCTTGCGGCGGCGTCGCTGCTTCTTCTTGGCATCCTCTTTGGGCGGCGCGGGCGCGGGCTCGGGCTCGGGCTCGGGCTCCGGCTCCGGAGTAGCCTCCGCCGCGGGCTCGGCGGCGGGCGGGGGCTCAGGAATGGGCTCGGGCTCTGGAGCGGGCGCGGGCGCGGGGGCGGACTCTGGCGTCGCTTTGGTCTTGGGCTTGTGCTTGGGCTTCTGCTCCAGCTGCAGCTGCAGCCGCTGCTCCCGCTCCCGCTGCCGCTCCAGCTCCAACTGCAGCTCCTGTTGCTGGCGCTGCTCCTGCTCCAGTTTCCGCCTCTGCTCCTGTTCCAGCTCCTGCTCCCGCTCCCGCTCCCGTTCCCGCTCGCGCTTCCTCTCGCGCTTCAGCTCCTGCTCCCGCTTCCGCTCCAGCTTTTGTCGCTGCTCCAGCTCCTGTTGCTGCTCTCGCTCCCGCTCCCTCTCCCGCTCACGCTCCCTCTCCCTTTCACGCTCCCGCTCCGCGTCCAGTTCCGCCTGCGCCAGCTCCGATTGCGCCAGGCTGTGGAAGCCGGAGGAGGTGTTGTTGTTGTTGTGCATGTTGCTGCTGTGCTCCTCCAGCAATGCGCTGCAGTTCGACTCGGCGACAACAACAACACAGGTTGTTGCTGCTGCTGGCGCCACGGATATGACAGACACGGGCATCGCTGGCTTCATAGTGGGCGTGGCTGCGACTGTTGCTGCCGTTGCTATTGCCGCCGGCAACTGCAATTGCTGCACTTGCTGCGGGCTGGGCGTGGCAGCGACCGTGGGCGTGGCCAGGAACGTGTTCGGCGGCTCCGCGGGCTCATTTTGCGGCACCTGGATGCACGGCAGCACGGGCGTGGCCGTGGCCGTGGGCGTGGCAGCCATTGCCGGCGGCAACGCGGCCAACAGCATCGCCGAGCGGCAATCGATGGTCTTGGAGCGCGTATTGCGCTTCTTTGGCGTGGCATGCTTGCCGGCCGGCAACTGTTGCTGCTGCTGCTGCTGCTGCTTGAGCAACTGTTGCTGCGGCGGCTGCTCGTCCTCCTCCTGGGGCAGACTGGCCTGCACGGCCAGGATGACCGAGTTGATGGCATCGTCGATATGATTGTTGATCACCTCGTCCATGCGCGTGGCGTTCGGTTTCTCCTTCTTGTGGGCCAGCTCCGCGGCGCGTTTTTTGGCCGACGCCTTCGGCGGCGGCGTCGTCGCCGTTGCTGCTGCCATCGCTGCTGCCGCTGCGACGGGCAGCGGCAGCACCGGCTGCCGCACCTGGGGTATCTTCAGCAGCTCCAGGTTGGAGTAGTAAGCCGCTGCCGCGTCCGTGCTGCGCAGCAGCGGCAGCGGCAACGGCAACGGCGGCATCGCCGGCATCGGCGGCAGCGGCGGCGGCGGCGGCCTGGCCAGGCCCAGCGGCAATGGCAGCGTCTCCTGGCTTGGCGGCGGCGACGATTTGCGCGACGTCTTCTTGGACAGGTCGAGCGGCTGCATCTCCTCCAGCTGCATCACGTTGCGCGGCTCGAAGCCGCATATCGTTTGACGACGCGTGAGCACTGCTGCGGATCGCTGCTGCTGTTCCTGCAGCGACTGTTGCTGCTGCGGCTGCAGATATTCCTGCTGCTCTGGCTGTAGATGTTGCTGCTGTGGCTCGGCTGGCCGCACATGACTTAGATTCAGCGGCTGCTGCGTCTCCAGCACATAGTTGCTGCCGGGCACGGGCAAATACATTGGCAATTTGGGCAGCAGCAATGCTGCGGGTGTTGCTGCTGTGGGCGGCGGCGGCGGCAGCTTGACGACGGGCACGGGCACAGGCACAGGCACGGGCAGGGGTAGCGGCAGCGGCAGCGGCAAAGGCAGCACGGCCAGCGGCAACTGTTGCTGCTGCTGCTGCTTCACGTGATGTTGCTGCTGTGGCTGTAGCAGCTGCTGTTGCAGTGGCAGCTGTTGCTGTTGCTGCTTCAGTTGTAGCTGCTGTTCTCCGGCATATGGCTTGCTGATTGTTGCCACCATTTGCTTGGTGGCCGCTTTGGTGGGCGTGGCACGACGCGGTGCCACCAACACGGGCGCAGCAACAACAGGCAACGGCAACGGCAGCGGCAGCGGCGGAGGCGGGAGCAGGGGCGGGGGCAAGCACACGGGCAGCGGCTGCTTGGGCGGCGCAGCAACAGTTGC
The DNA here is from genome assembly GCA_035047465.1 of Drosophila sordidula. Lineage (NCBI taxonomy): Eukaryota > Metazoa > Arthropoda > Insecta > Diptera > Drosophilidae > Drosophila > Drosophila sordidula. The sequence continues at coordinate 15,359,204 of JAWNPQ010000136.1, forward strand.
TGTTACATCTAACGTTGCTGTCGCTGTCGCTGTTGCTGCTGTCGATGTTGCTGCTGCTGTTACTTCTGTTGCTGCTGCTTCAACAGCACCTGTTGCTGGCTTTATGATGCGCCTGGAGATGGCCTTGCGCTTGGGCGTTTTCGGCAGCAACTGTTGCTCGGCGTGCGGGGGCTCGGTGAACGCCAGCAATGGTTGCTCCCGCTCCGCCGGCTGTTGTTCAGTCTTGAGCTTCTCCTCCAGCTTGCCGGTGAGCATGGCGATGCAGTCGCTGATGCGCTTGCTGCGCTTCACGGGCTGCTGTTGCTTGTGGGCAGCAACTGTTGTTGTCGCTGGTGTTGTTGCAGGTGTTCTCACGGGCGTTGTTGCTGTTGTAACGGGCGTTGTTGCTGGCGTTGTGGGCGGCGTCGGCATCAGCTGCTGCTGCGAGGCTCCAGTTGCTGTTGCAGTTGCTGTTGCTGTGGCAGCAACAGTTGCTGTGCTGACATCAGCAACAGCTGCTGCTGCATTGGCAGTGTTTAAGGTTTTTGACGCTGTTGCTGTTCCATGATCGCTGGCAGGCAGCAGCTTCACCTGTTGCTGCTGTTTGCGACGATTGCGCTGTTGTTGCTGCTGCTCCGTAGCAACTGTTGCTGCTGCAGCTGCTGTTCCTACTGCTGCTGCTTCTGCTGCTGCTGTTGTTGTTGTTGCTGCTGCTGCTGTTGTTGTTGCTGCTGCTGCTGCTGTTGTTGTTGCTGCTGCTGCTGCTGTTGTTGTTGCTGCTGCTGCTGGCTTGGCCCGCACCAAACGCGAGCGCGTGTTGCGCAGCTGATGGTGATGCAGGTGATGATGATGATGGTGCAGGTGATGATGATGATGGTTGTAGAGCTTCTTCGCGCCGCGCGATTGCAGCTTTTTACTGGGCTTGCCCTGCTTCTTGGAGCGCTTCTTGTTGTCCATCGGGAAGATCTTCTTGCACACGCGCTTCGCCGGCAAATTCTCCAGCATCTTGCGTATGGATTCGGCTGAAAACGAAAGGGAGGGCGACAAAAGAGAGAGTGAGACAGATTAATACACACAGATGTAACGGTAAATATTTTCGTTTACATTTTCAAATTCACATTTCCCATCTTTTCTATTGAAATACATTTTATAATTCACTTTTCACCCATTTTCCGCCTTTTGACGTGAATTATTCGAAATACAATTCATTAATTTCCTTTTTTGTACAGACTTAAATTAGGGAAAACAAAACAAAAACATTTGCAATCGTTCTCCTCCTACTTTTTTTTCCACTTTGGAGCGTGAGTTTGTTACGATATATTTATAATTCACTTTTTACCTATTTTCCACTGTTTGAAATCCAAATACGTATTTACTAATTTCCTTTTTGTACAGATTCAAATTAAGGAAAACAAAACAAAAACGTTTCCTGCAATCGTTTTCCTCTCATTTTCCGCTTTTTCCGATTACGATTATAGAAAATATATATACATATTTTTCCATGAATTTCAACAAAGAACAAAAAACGTTTTCTGACAACGAATTCCACCCATTTTCCGAGTTCACTCGTGAAATATAAGACCAATGAAAAATTAATTTTTGCCCCTATAAACCTCTATTTTTACCCAATTTTTTATACAAATCTTTCAGTGAATTTAAAGGGAATTTTTGCCGTTTTTCGACATTGTAAAAGGATTCTTCCCCCAAAGTGTTCACATACGTCATTAAAGTCAACAACTGTAAAAATATCAGTTTTCTAGCTCTTACGGTTTAGCCTGTGCCTGGATCGTCAATCAGTCAATCAATCAATCAACACAAAGTATTTAATAAGAACCGTATCGGTGGGCGTAAACCCTTGCATTTATGTATAAGTCTATATGTATATCTCCTTAAGTTGTATAGGTAGAAAGACTAAATGTTTCAGACAGATTACTGATGACCTTATCTAAAGAACGAGTCGAAAAATTAGGGCCACGCCCCTACAAATTACAAAAGTCTATATTATTCCACATTAACAATATGCTTTTACTTGTTTTTCTTGTCATAGGTAAGATCGCCGAGTCTAAAATCTGCCTAGAATTGAAGCTACTGCAGGATATTTCCAAACATGGCTCGACAAAAACAAAGGGATTCTTTCTTAGATTTCCTCTTGTGGAGGCTTCACTGTGCCACTTACCATCGCTGGGCCGTTGACGCGGCGGTGTTTTCGTCTTGTTCGAGTTGGAATTGGAGCAGTTGGAGCCGCTCTCCTCGGAGGCGTCGTTCTGGGCCGCCTGTCCCTGGGCCTGGCCGAGCTGGTTCTGCGCCTGCTTCTTGACCTTCTTGCTGTTCTTGCGCAGCAGCTGGGCGAAGTGCTTGGCGGGCTTGTTGCACGCGGTGCGGCGCTTCTTGGAGCCGCAGTAGTAGCGATATTTGCGCTTCTTGGCCAGCGACCAGACATAGTCGCCGGAGCAGTCGAGCATGTGGCGATAGAGATCCATGAGGCCGCTGCACTTGCGGCCGCATTTGGTGCAGCTGAAGCTCGAGCTGTGACTGTGACTGTGACTGTGACTGTTACTGTTACTGTTACTGTTACTGTTACTGTTACTGTGACTATGGCTGTGACTATGGCTGTGACTGAGACTGAGGCTGGCTGGCGAGCAGGCGGCAGGCTGCGACGGCGTCTTAACATCGCTGCTGTCGTTGTCCTCGACCGACGTTGCTGTTGAGTTATTGTTGCTGCCGCTGCTGCTGCTGCGGCTGCTGGTCGTTGTTGCTGCTGTTGCCGTGGAGCAGGGCGAGGCGCTGACAATGGCCATGCCAAAGGCCGAGCTGGCCGCCGAGCAGTTGGACGAACTGGATATGGATTCATCCTCCTCCTGTTTGTGCAGCTGCAGCTGCAACTGTTGCTGCTGCAGCTGCAACTGCAACTGCTGCTGCCCCGCCGCATAGCGACTGAGCGCCCGCTTGGGCATGAACAGATGCCGCAACAAGTTGCCCGCGAGCAGCTCGCGTCCGACCAGCTCGTAGTGCGTCGCATAGATGTGCGAGTGGCGAAAGGTTTTGTGCTCCTCGAGCGCCTTGCGCTGCTCGAACTTGGCGCCGCAGCAGATGCACAGATAGAGGCGTGGACGCGCCCACTCGCCGCTGAGCACCAGGGTGGTGTTGGCCACGCGTTGCTGCTGCAACTGCTGCTGCTGCTGCTGCTGCTGCTGTTGTCGAGTGGTGTTGCTGTTGCGCGGCTGCAGCTGCAGCAGCGTTAGGAAGCTCTGTTCGGCGAACGCGGGCAGCAATTGTTGCTGTTGCTGCTGCTGCTGCTGCTGCTGTTGCTGTTGCTGTTGCTGCAACTGTGGATGCTCCTCCGGCTGTTGCTCCTCCTTGATAATGGCCTGCTCGTTCTGTTCGAGCATTATGTGCGGCAGCAGGCGGCGATCGAGCAGCAAGTGCAGCTGCTGCAGGTGCTGCTGCTGCTGCTGCTGCTCGTGTTGCTGCTGCTCGAGATCGTGTTTCTGGCGCATCGTCAGCTGCGTCCACATGTCCATCCGCGAGAGATCGCGCAGGCCCATAAACGGCTGCTTCAGCTTCTTGACCAGCCGGCCGCCCTCGTTGATCACGGTGAACTTCTTCACGTAGTCCCACTTCCATTTCCAGCTGTGCTTCGTGTGCGGCCGTCGCGCCGCCTTCGTCTCCAGGACCCCGGCGCCGGCGGCCTCGCCGAACTGCTCCGCGGTGAGCAGCGTCGGATAGACGCTGCCCAGCGCCAGTTGGGCGACGGCGGGCGCCGGCTCGCTGAGCGGCTGGGGGGGCGCGGGGCCGCTGCGCAGGCGCCCGTCGAGGAAATGCTGCAAATTGTGGCGCACATTGAGCACCACATCCTGGTAGAAGTTGTCGTCGAACACGTGACTGTGGCTGGGCATGCGAAAGAGCGCCTCGTCCGGCGTGAGGGCAACTGTCGTGGTAGCTGCTGTCGCAGTTGTTGCTGTTGCTGCTGGTGCTGGTGCTGGTGCTGCTGCTGCTGCTGCAGTTGCAGTTGCAGTTGTTGCTGCTGTTGCTGTGGCTGCTGCTGCTGCTGTTGTAGCTCCTCCTCCTCCTGTTGCTGCTGCTGCGGCGGCTGCCTGACGCTGTGCGGCACGGCTGCTACTGCGCTGCTGCTTGGGCGTGGCTGCCACGGCCACCAGGCTGCTGTCCTCCTCCCGCGCCCGCTCCCGCTGCTCGCGCGCGCTGCGATTGCGCTGCCGCTGGCCGGGCAGGCGGTTCTGGGTGAGACCCAGCCGAAACAGCACCGGCTCCTCGGCCCCAATCATGGCCGGCAACTGCTGCGGCAACGGTTGCTGCGGCGCCGGCAACTGTTGCTGTTGCTGATGCGTCAGCCGCATGTGGCCGCTCAGCTGGGCCGCATCGTTGAAGCGCAGCTGGCAGGGCTGGCAGCCAAAGTATTTGTCCGCATGGCTCGCAATGAGATGGCCAAAAAGCTGCTGCAGCTGCTTGGCGGGCAGGCAAATTGCGGGCTGCGCCGCAGGCGTCTTGTGGGATTTACTGCTGCTGCTGCTGCTGCTGCTGCTGCTGGTGCTGCTGCTACTGCAGTGCTGACAGCCCGGAAAGTGGCTGGCGTAGCCCGTGCTGTTGTTGTTGTTGTGTTGCGTGGCACGATTGCTGCAGCGGCGCTCCTTGCGCTCCGTATGAAACTTGTCCACATGCTTGGCCTGCAGCTTGCTGGACGCGAACTTCTTATCACAGTACAAGCACAAGACTTTGATGAAAGCCGTTGCGGCAAATTCATCAAGTTGCTGCTGCTGCTGTTGCTGCTGCTGCAGCTTCTCGACGAGCCGCGGCAAACGCGCCAAAGGCACACTGCAAAGGAGCGAGGGCCGCTCCAGTTCCAGCTGCAGCTCAACTAGTTCCGGCTGCTGTTCTTCTCTGGGCAGGCTGTGGTTGCGTTTTTTGCGCGGCGGCGTTGCCAGCTTTTGTGCGGTTGGTCCAATTGGACTGTTGCTGCTGCTGCTGCTGCTACTGTTGTTGTTGTTGTTGTTGCCATTGACCTGCTGCTGCTCCTCGGAGAATTTGAAGCCACGGCGCAGGCCAAAGCGCGACATGGTCTTCATGTGGAAGCCGTTTTTTTTTGTCTGTGAGAAAAAACAACAACAAATATATAATTCAAATTTGCACTTCTTCAAAACAAAAAAAAATACGTCTGTCTGTGTGCGTGCGAGCGTATGTGTGTTTGTCAGTGTGTCCACAATTGCAGCAGCAAATTTAAAATCAATAAAGAAGAAACAATAAGGCAGAAAAAAGCAAATAAGCAAAACGCACATATTAAACCCGAGCGCCACATTTGTTGACGAATGTGCGCACTAGGCGCAAAAGCATTAAAAGAAAAAAGCAGAAGCAAAAAAAAAAATAGAAAACAGCATATAAACAAAAACTAAACACATGCACACACTTGTGCACATGCACGCACACATGCATACATACACTTGCATATGCGTGTGTGTGTAAGAGTTGTAATGAAAATAATTATACAATAAACATTTTGTACACACTATTTTTTGCTGCTTATTTGTTGTTATACATTTAGTTTACCCCGCGTTAACTCTCCGTTTAGCCGCCTTTTGCAGATATATATATATAATTTTTTTTTTTTTTTGGAAAAAAAGAAGTTTTTTTTTATTTGTTGGCCCTTTTGTTTTGCTGGTTGAGTTGCGCCAGTGTTGGGTTATTTATATTTTTTTGGAGTTCGTTTGTTAATATTGCACTTGAATTTGTTGTTGATTGAGGCTTCAACAATTCATAGTTTAATAGAAAAATGCACAGCATTTCTTTATTATTATGTACTTGTGTGTATTTTTCCACCCTAACAACTGCGTTAGGAGGTATCTAACGTTTAGCCCAAATCGATGCGTGCGTAGAGTGCAGAGACAGAGGCAGCGGCAGAGGCAGAGGCAGAGGGCAGGCACCAACCAGAAGCAGCGACGGCGACGGCGGCAGGACACTGAGAGTTAGAGGTGGTGAACGATTTTTCTCTCTGGCACGAGCGTATGCGGTCTGAAACAGTCCATTTCCATTTCAGTAGCCGCATTAAACATGCTAGCCCATTATATGCGCGCACATTTAATTCACTAATTTATGTTATTGTTGGTTTGTTTGTTTGTTTTTCAACTATTAACTATTTATTTTCTATATTCTTCACGCACACACACGCATACGGCACACACATATTTGGTTGCTCAAAATAAATGTGTTTTCTTATGAGAAGAATCGAAATCGCCTCAAAAAAAATGGTCGTGTATCAGTAAAAAAAAACAGTGTGTACACACTGTTGCGAAAAGTGCATAATAATCTGATTGGGTATCGATACTAACCCTACAATGCAACAATTATATTTACAATTTAGCTTTCAGTAGCTCAATGTATCAATTACAAAATATGTGCTTCCTCGAGCTATTTATGTCTGTTGCTTAATTTGTTTAATTCACAATTCAAATGACAACAAAGTATCGATAAGAATAAACTATTATTGGCAACTCTTAAAACGACATCGTTTTATCGTTATCGTTTGCCATCACCATATTGTCAGCTTGTTTTTGACGAGTCATTTGCTTTTCTCGTCTCAATTTTTAAGAATCGGCAGCCAGGCGGCATTAAAACAATAAAACTTGCATTCATTGCACAAGCAACGCAATAACAACAATACAACATGGATATATTGCTGCCCGAACGAGTAAGCTTTTAAGTTGTTATATTGTTATTATGGTATGCAATTATCTTTACATTTTTTTCTCGTCAGGATGAGCTCGACTTGAAGCCAAAGGACGCGCATAGCTCCCTGGACGAACTGGATACAGATGATCTGTATGTGCGCTACAAGGTATGCCCAGTCAGCATCTGTTTGTATTTTCCTCAATTTTCACACGCGATTCTCGTTGGCAGAAACTGCTGAAAACATTGGAATTTATTGAGGTCCAGGAGGAGTATATCAAGGATGAGCAGCGGAACCTGAAGAAGGAGTATCTGCACGCACAGGAGGAAGTGAAACGTATACAGTCGGTGCCGCTGGTGATTGGCCAGTTCCTGGAGGCTGTTGATCAGAATACAGGCATTGTTGGTTCCACCACCGGCTCCAATTACTACGTACGCATCCTGTCCACCATCGATCGGGAGCTGCTCAAGCCGTCCGCATCGGTGGCGCTGCACAAGCACAGCAATGCGCTGGTCGATGTCCTGCCGCCGGAGGCGGACAGCTCCATATCCATGCTGCAGCCGGATGAGAAGCCGGACGTCAGCTATGTGGACATTGGTGGCATGGACATGCAGAAGCAGGAGATACGCGAGGCCGTCGAACTGCCCCTGACTCACTTCGAGCTGTACAAACAAATCGGCATCGATCCGCCCAGAGGTGTCCTCATGTACGGTCCGCCCGGATGCGGCAAGACCATGCTGGCCAAGGCGGTGGCCCACCACACGACCGCCTCCTTCATCCGAGTCGTCGGCTCCGAGTTTGTGCAGAAGTACTTGGGCGAGGGGCCGCGCATGGTGCGCGACGTGTTCCGCCTGGCCAAGGAGAATGCGCCGGCGATCATATTCATCGACGAGATCGATGCGATCGCCACCAAACGCTTCGACGCCCAGACAGGTGCCGATCGAGAGGTGCAGCGCATTCTGCTGGAGCTGCTCAACCAGATGGACGGCTTCGATCAGACGACCAATGTGAAGGTGATTATGGCCACCAATCGGGCCGATACCTTGGATCCGGCTCTGTTGCGTCCCGGCCGCTTGGATCGTAAAATTGAATTCCCACTGCCCGACCGTCGCCAAAAGCGTTTGGTCTTCTCAACGATCACATCGAAGATGAACCTCAGCGAGGATGTGGATCTCGAGGAGTTTGTGGCACGGCCCGATAAAATCTCTGGCGCCGATATCAATGCCATTTGCCAGGAGGCTGGCATGCATGCGGTGCGCGAGAATCGCTACATTGTCCTTGCCAAGGACTTCGAAAAGGGCTACAAGAACAACATCAAGAAGGACGAACAGGAGCACGAGTTCTACAAATAAAAACACTTAGCTTAACACCTTTTTTCTCGTTTGTAAACCCACAACTAATACACCCACACACACACAAAAGATATATATATAAACTCTTTACATCTTACATATTTTTGTTTTTGTATTGTGCTCAGCAAGAAAATGATTGATATGTGCAAATTTATGCAACATGCAGAAGGGAACACCTTCGATCCCGTACATCATGGGGACAGGGTACTCACGAGTCGGGTCTGCCTTTTTATTTCGTTGGGCAATTTGAGTGTTGGCAAAATTAAAACACGAAATTTTACAGTTCCACTTCGAGAATTTTGCGTGCGCAACCAACTTAACTCGAAACTTGTGCGAAAACAAAAAGAAGTTTTTTTTGAAATTTTATCAAAATTAGTAGAAAAAACAAATTTGGAAAACATTTCTAATTAATGTTAATTTGTTTTGGGACGTAAATCTTCCCAATCCTTTGTAAAAGCACTTGTAAGATTTCAAACTGCTACAACTTTTGCAAATCCAAACCGATTTTCATGTTTGAATGCATTTTGATCATTGTTTGTGCTCTGGTTTCATTCTGCATCTAAATTTTTCAAAATTAGCAGAAAAAACAACATTAAAAGCCATTCTGAGGGGGACAAATGGGCAACAATTTTGACATGTAAAGCTCTCAGATCCCTAGGTCCCATACTTCAAACACCCATAACTTTGTCAAAACTGAACCAGTTTTCAAGTTTGATGGCTTTTTGGTCATGATTTTATCTATGTCGATACTGCATTTAAAAATATTCATTACTTTAAATATAATTTTTTTTTACATTTTTGGTAAAGAAATCATGTACCCTCTCGCTCTTACTTATTTTCGAACTTTTTTTTTTCAAAATTTAGAATTGCAATTTTATATTTTTAATCGATTCTGCTTGTCACAATTAGTATAAAAAAACAGCCATGTACTTGACTTTACCTTATTTGTATTTGTAATTATTAGTATAAACAAGTAACACTGCAGTCGGGTGCTTCATACTCGTTAACTTTATAATTACAGTTTTAATCAGTCGAGAACGTTTTTATTTATTATTATTATTTTGGAAAATTATAGATTTTTTTATTGTAAAAATTATATTTAAATTATAAGAAAATTATAGATTTTGTATTGTGTCCAAAATTGTTAGACTCGATCTTTAGAGTCTAGTAATGTCTAGTTTTAAAACTGAGGGAGGTATTTTATCGAACTGCCACGCCCCTGTGGGCGGTGTCAAGTCTGTAGTCCGCACGAACCCAATATACTCAGCGCACTGCGTGAACGAGTGTAAAAAGTGCATTTTATTTGTTAAGCAATTTATGTATACATATTATATATAGGAAGAAAATAAAAACAAAATCTAGTGTAGAGCATTAGAATTAAGTCCTGCGTGCTGCGCTCCGTCACCCGCCAGCTGGAGCCGAGCCCGCAGCCGGCACCCAACCGTTGGCCGTGGTTCATTTCATCAGGGAATTGACGACGGCGTTCACGTTGATGGCTTTGAGGTCCGCATAGGTCTGGCCGGTGCCGACGAAGACGATCGGCTGGCCGGTGATGTAGGTCATGGAGATGGCGGCGCCGACCTTGTCGTCGATGGTGTCGAATTTGGTGAGGACGATGCCGTCGATGATGTGCGGATTTTCGTTGGATGAGTAATCGGCGAGGGATTGGTTGAATTTGACCAGCTGATCGACGGCCTCGTTACCGACGAGGGCCTCGCCCACAAAGAGCACCAGATCCGGATTGTTCACCTTAATCAGCTTGGAGAGCGAACGCATCAGCGGCTCGTTGTCCTGCATACGGCCGGCGGTGTCCACAAGCACCACATCCACTCTGGTGTCGTGCGCGTACTTGATCGCCTCCATGGCAATGCCAGCCGCATCCTTGCCGTAGCCCTTCTCGTACAGCTGGACCATGGTGCGATTGTTGTGATTGGCCGCCGGATGCAGGGCGTTCAGGTGGCGTGTGTGCGTGCGCAGCTGCTCCACGGCGCCGGCACGGAACGTATCGCAGGCGGCGATAAGGACATTGAAATCGTTTTCGATTAGCCAAAAGCAGATCTTGGCCAGATTGGTGGACTTGCCGACGCCATTGACGCCGCAAAAGATGATCGTGTAGGGGCGGGCGTTGCGCTTCGATTCGAGGGCGTCGCGTATGATGTCGATGCGTCGCTTGGGCGAGAGGATGCGCACCAGGGACTGGGTCAGCGCCTCCTTGACCATGTTCGCGATGCTGTCGAAGGTGCCCATCTGTTTGCCGTCCAAGGACGTGGCCACCGAATCGCACAGCTTGGCGGCTATCTCGGCGGCCACGTTCTTCGATATCAAATGGTCGCGCATCTTCTCCAGCGCCGGCTGCAGATCGGCCAGCGTCATCGTCTTGGCGCCGACAATGCCCTTGAAGTAGGATAACAAGCCGGAGCTCTTTGATTTCTTGGACGCGGCAGCGGTAAGCGGTCGACGCTGCTGCAGCACCTCCGCCTCCTCCTCCTGGCCGCTCTCCTCGCTGTCGTCCGCGTCTGAGCCGCTCTCCACGTCCAGATCCCGTATGCTGCCCTGCATTGTGCCCACCAGCTGAGGATTGGAAGAATGTAGGGACATTGAGTCAGCCTCTGGGCTCTGGGAGCCGCCTGCCACTCACCTCGTTGTTGATGCTCTGCAGCTGGACATCTTCGGGCGCATCCTTGGAGCGGTCGAGCAGCACGGCGTCCTTGGAATTACCTCCTAGATCCCACACCCTCGGCTTCTTGCCCGCCTTCTCCTTCTCCGCGCGGTCCACCGCCCTGGTCTCCACGGCCGCCTTCTTGGTGGGTGTTAGTTTTTCGCGCAGCTTACGGCGATTTTCCTGTATAATATCTGCGCTACTGCGCGGCGGCGACGAGGGCTGTGATTTCGGTGCCGGCGGACTCTCCTGTATGTTGACACGCTTCTCGCTCGGTGTACCTCGCTTCTCGCTGTCCTGCAGCATGGAGGCGACGGTCTTCTTGGATTTCTGGGACTCATTATAGGAACGCATCGCCTTCGGCGCCTTGCCCTGCTTGGCGGACGCCTCCTCGGCGGCGCCGAGCACCTGCCGGAACTCCTGCTCGAACTCGTACTCGGTGCCGAGCCGTGCCTGGGCGGCAATGTTGCCAAACTTCTCCTGGAAGGCCGTCTGCATCTCGGCTAGAAAGTTGTCCAAATAGTTGAGTTTTATGACTTTTTGGAAGACGGCCGCGTAGACCACGTCCAGCTCATTGTCCAGCTTGAACTGCACGGCCAGGTGGTCATCCTCAAAGTACTTGGACTCTGTATTGCGCTCCTGCGAACGGCAGCAACAACAATATTAACAATAACAATAACAAAGTGTTTCGATAGACTTGCCTCCAAAATGACGCCACGTATTAGGCTGTTAATGCACGCGGTGTAGTTCTTGCCGGACTCATTTGAATTCCAGAGCACCACGCCGCCTTTTGTGAATATGACCACAAAGTCCAACATTTTGTGTGCGAACGGAAATTGGCTAGAAAAGCAACGGCGACAAATTCACTCGACCAAACTGAGACTAAAAATCAGTTGCGAGCGCATTCCACGTCACGAGCCCGATACCAACGGCGATAGTTATCGATATGTTTGACAGCAAAATGTAAGTGAGGAAGACACTATAAAATGGCACACGAAATACCCTTTCAATTTATTCGACGTTTCTTTTTTCTACAAACCTAATAACGTTTAAAACAACATAGAATCAAACAGCAAAATTGTTAGTGTCATTTTGTGTGACATATATAACAAAACATTCGTATAATTAGTAGGCGCATGTTCAGATTTATTTTTTAATTTATATAGCCGATTTGAAGAATGCTATATATTATAGTAAACTAATTTAGCCAGTTGTGGCTTACCGTCTGCATCGAAATTCGAATTGAAAATATCAGGAATTTGCTCTAAACACATAAACTTGCATATATGTATGCGCCCACTTGGTTAGCACTGAGCTGTCAAATGGGTTACACTTTCTTTGCAGCCCCTAGTGCAATGTGACCCAACACAATAACAAATACAAAATAAACAACGTGCTCCAGTCGGATGTGCTCGACTAAAAAACACCCGGTAACCAATTCATTTACTAGATTACAGAAGCAATATACCCCGGCCCAACCACTCTCAGTACAGGGTACAATTCCCAGTAATCTTCAAATATTTCGTTTTTTTTTTTTTATTATTGACGCTTATTAACTAACGTTCATGTTGTTGTGAATATGGAATTTTGAACATTATTGCAATACATTTCACATACATGAAAATTTTGTTACAAAAAAGAGGACATTCGCTGAATGTAACTATACAGAGAGGAAAAAAATGATAAGGTATATTATAGATGCTGTTTAGGCGCGTAAAAATTGATGATTTCTTGTTCTTCCCCTGCGCTGGCAATCGACGTGATTTACGATCCCACAATGATGTTGTTAATGGGAATGTGTATGAGCTTGACGAAGAATCCAATGAAGCCCATGATGCAGAAGCCGATTGCGGTGGCGATGGCGATTTTTTGGAACTCCTTGCGGTCGGGCTTTGTGCAGCGTTTGACCAGGCGGATCGAGTCCTTGGCGAAGGCGCGACCAGGCTCAGCGAATTTCACAACTTTGTCCATGGCTTTGTTGAAAATGTGAGTTTTGTCAGCTGCAAGCAAGATGAAATAGTTAGAATTGCACGAAACGATATGTATGTCATGCAGGGTTTTTTTTTTAAACAATGTAGGGCAGCACTTTCACACAAATCACAAACACACGACAGCAACGTCAACGTCGCGAAGCCGCTGACGACGTGGCAGCCGACGACGACGGCGACGTCACAGGTGAAATTTGAATGGTAGTTCAGGGAGCCGCTTGTGAACTACGTATGCAAGTGCAGTTACTTTTACAATGTTACTCCACTCCACAGCTTAACTAAATTTAAATCTTTTTATTTATTATTTGCCATTTTTTCAATGAAATGTTGGCAGCTGCACAAACAGCTCATGCAATATATATGCAAAACCCATATCAGCTTCAATATATATTGATTCAAATTCACACCATTTGTTTCTTAAAATTTACTATTTTAGATGAATTTAATAAATATTTCTTTTAAAGTAAACCAAAAAAAATAAATAAAATCACACACACCTCCGTCTACGTCGAAAATTTCCACACGAATGACTGTTCGTCTAGTTCGTGTTGGCCTGCTATGATACGAATTTGTTTTGACAAGTGTCCACGTCGAAATGTCAAAAATAAACGAACGCAGCGTTGCTCTGGGCCACAGCGTTGCCAGACAGATATGCATGTCACGAACGCCCTTGTCAGTGGTAACAATCGCCCAAACACATCAGCTGCTGAAACAGTTTGAGCCGACATCTTATTTTTCAGTCGGCATTTTGCTTGTTCATTTTCGCATTCGCAAGTATTTGGTGCTAATGCGAATAACACCAAACCAATTTTACAATTGTTTAACATTATTTGCGCATAATTAACTGCCCCCTGATGTAAGCTAAGAACTGCTCGTGTAAATTGCGGCGCGCTTCAAAAACAAAGTTCTCGCAAATCAAAAAGCTAAACTTTTACGGGACTTGACAAAGCTTTAGAACAACATTCATAATTCGCTTTCCGTTTACAGTTAACTTACGATGAGCGCACAGCCGAGTCCCTGCATGAATCCCCAGCAACAGCCTACTGAGCAGGAAAAGGTTAGTTTTATATGCAAATAAATTTGTTGTTGGCATTGTTTGTACGATTATGTGTATGCGTGTATTTCTATACCCTTAAATTGGGTATTTTAATTCTGTCACGAACAGTAACCATCTCCGACTCTAAAGTATATAAATATGTACTTAATCAGTTTCAACAGTAGCGCCCATATTAGCATGTCCAGCGGATGACAGTTTGTTTCCGTGCCAACAGCGGTCAATTTAAAATGAAACTAAGCATAGGTCAGTCTCTTTCTTGCAAGCAGTACATATGTAACAATTAGACCAAACAATTGTTTTTAAATAAAAATGTTATTTTCTTCTTCGAGAAATCCGGACTAAACTTGGTCAAATTAAAAATCTTTATACTCCTAAATTTGAAAATGTATCTATTAAAGTTGCTTTAATATCGGCTACTACATCACAAATCTCCAATAGGAACAATCAATCGAAATATAAGATTTTGTAAAAAAAAAAAAAAAAACAAATTTTCAATGGTATACTTACCAATCTTCGCAATTGTGAGCATCCCTGTTCTAGCCTTACATGGGAACAATCGTCTGCAAACGGAGCACACATGTCTATTCTCTAGGGTATTCAATTTTGGACAGCCGCACAATAACCCTTTTTGTCTTGGGCAGGTTTACCAATGGATTAACGAGTTGGCGCATCCGGATACGCGTGAGACGGCTCTGCTGGAGCTGAGCAAGAAGCGGGAAACCGACCTGGCGCCTATGCTGTGGAACAGCTTTGGCACCACCTGTGCCCTGCTGCAGGAGATTATCAACATATATCCCTCGATAACGCCGCCCACACTGACGGCCCACCAGTCGAATCGTGTCTGCAATGCGCTGGCGCTGCTGCAGTGCGTCGCCTCGCATCCGGAGACGCGCACGGCCTTCCTGCAGGCCCAAATCCCACTCTACTTGTATCCGTTTCTCTCAACCATCTCAAAGACGCGTCCGTTCGAATATTTGCGCCTGACCAGCCTGGGCGTGATCGGCGCCCTAGTGAAGACCGATGAACAGGAGGTGATAACGTTCCTACTAACCACCGAAATTGTTCCACTGTGCCTCACCATCATGGACAGCGGCTCAGAGCTGAGCAAAACGGTGGCCACCTTTATCATACAAAAAGTGCTGCTCGACGAGTCGGGTCTCTCCTACATCTGCCAGACCTACGAGCGCTTCTCCCACGTGGCCATTACGCTGGTAAGCCCGGACACAAGTAACATCTGCGAGGGCGAGAATCCATTGTGACGTCACAATTTCCTTCTACGAGGATGCTTATGCAATGTCCGTCCGTCCGTATGAACCCAATGTTTTTCGCCGCTTTGAGACTTGAAAGTTGGAATACATACCCGTGTATATCCGCGTCAGATAAAGCGTTAAGATGGCAATTTGTAAATTTCGAGTATACACGCGTCAGATAAAATGTTTAGATTTTTTGGCTAGCCTACTGGGGGCAATTCGAAAAAATCGATATATATATATAAATCGTAAAAACTTTTTGCAAAAGGTAACTGGTATTGCCAAGTCGATTACACCCGACTGCTAGGCTCTCGCTTTTAAATATCACTTCGGCTGAGGCAAGCTCGACATCCATAGAGTAGCCAGAGATTCGGTTGCTAAAACTCGGCATATATCCGTGGGGTTACTGCACACACCACACATCGGACCAATATATCCCATTTTCTTCCATCGGAATAATCGTGAACAACTCAGCTTTTCTGTTTTTAAAAAGAAAAAGAAAATTAAAGTTCCTTGCAGACATACGGAAGATGTCTATGGTTAACTAAATAATTTTTGCCCGATTGTTCATATATAAAGTTTTATAAAATTGTAGTTCGATGTTGTTAATGTATTGTTTTTTATGTTAAGAGCATAGGAACGTTAACAATGGCCCAGTTTGGTGAGGATATCTTGAAAAATAAATAAGTTTTTTATACAAAAACTCATTTTTCGATCCATTGTTCCTATGGGCTTTATGCTATAGTAGTGCGATATTAGTAATATTTTGCTGAAGTACTAGAAACTGAGTGGTTAGAATATCTTGAAAAGCAAAAAAGTTATTTAAACAAAAACGCATGTTTGGGCCGATTGTTCCTGTGGAAGCTATATGATACAGGCAGGCAAACGACAGATGCACTAATCCAAATGGACCTTAATTTCGCACTCTCACTCTCTTTCTTCCTTCCAGGGCAAAATGGTGCTGCAGCTGGCCAAGGATCCGTGTGCGCGCCTCCTGAAGCACGTCGTACGCTGCTATTTGCGTCTCTCCGACAATACACGGTTAGTGCTGGCTTTGCTGTTGTTAATAAGCGTTTGCATACTTACATTCTCTCTCTCTTCATTTTCCTTTGATTGTGTGCAGCGCACGCAAAGCTCTGGGCCAGTGCCTGCCGGATCAGCTGCGCGACGGCACCTTCACACAGTGTCTGCAAGATGATAAGTCCACCAAGCAGTGGCTGCAGATGCTCATCAAGAACTTGGAACCGGGCGCCCCACAGCAACCCGGTGTTGATCCGCGCCAGATTGGGATGTCGCCATTGGGCTCCTAGTATACCCCCTTTCCCCATTTCTTGTATAGAAGCTAAGATTTGTTCAGTTATATTTAAGCTCCCCCTGTGCTGCCCGCTAGTTATGTTAGTTATAAGAAAACTTGTTGAATGAAATGCACACCGCATTAGCGTGCATCAACAGAGATATATACATACATATATATAGTACTTGCAATTTTGAACTGAAGCGTTATGAGAAGCTAATTAGAACCTTTGCAAAAACTAAATCAACAGAAAACAAAAACGTTTTGCGAAGCATTGCTTTTCCAAATACAATTTACAATTCGTTTAGGTACATAGTTAACATATGCTAATAACTAATTTAAATATATAATTAATTACTAATAATAAAGTCAAATGTAAAAAGCAACCCAACGAGACAAGTCTTCTTTGTGTGGGTGTTTTGCAACATTTAAATTCATTTATTTTTGTTCTTTTGGGACACATACATAAAGATCATGTGCATATACATATATCTGTATTTATATATACAAACAATATTAATTACAACATTACAAATACACATTTAATCAAGTTTCTACAATTAGCAACAGCTGCGAGCACAAAATATATTTATATATATACCACAATTTCAATTTTGATTCATATAGATATCATTTCATTATGCATTATTATAGTTTAATGTGTGTGTGTGGGTGCTTGTGCATTAATATACATACATACATCGGTTATTTATTGGCATATTAATGTACATTTCAACATATATATACATATATATACATATATATATGTATAAACATTGATCACATCAAAGACTTTGTTTTTTTTTTTACTGCATTGAAAATATTTGGTTTTTTTAACCGAAATCTTGCAAAAACCAACCCCAACCCAAGCATATCTCATATATATATATGCATATGTGTGTATATATATATAGCAAGACTGCAAATCGGTTTTGCATCAAGCCGGTTGTAACCCGGCATACAATTTGTATTTTTTTGTTTTTTGTTCTTTGAAGTGTATCAGCTGTTCAAAAAAACAGCCAAACCTGTTCTAGAACCAAACCATTTTTTTCCTCAAAAAATTTGTTTGATTCACAAAATTGTTTTTTTTTCTGTTGATTTTTTTTTTTAATATTGCAACATTTTTTAGCTGCTGACAATGTTTGAAGCAGCCCTGTGAAAATGACTTGTTTTAATAGGAAAAACTTAATAGATATAGGAAACTGATTTGAGTAAGATTAAAAAAATAACTAAGTGTGAACCAAAACGGACATAGATGAAATTTTAAAATGTCCTAGTTCACGTATTAATGTATATGAATGTAAACCGGTTTTGCACCGAACCGGCTTGAACCCGGCTGCAAATTTTTTTTTCCACATAAATCAAACCACATTTATTCTCTGAAAAAAAATGGTTTGATTAAATTTTTTTTGATTTTGGTTTTTGGAGAATTTTTGGAACATTTTTTAGCTACTCACAACAAATTTGAGTAGCCCTAAAATGTACAAAATACTTACTTAAATAAAAATATACAAGAACTATAACAGAAATTGGTGTCATTAAAATTAAAAAGAAAGTGATAAGCCTAGGATCGAACCCAGAGCACAAGGATGTGGTTACGAACCACTGACAAAATTTTGTTATTTGTTTTTTTGATTCGAAGCCCCAAAATATATATGTATATATAATTATAACAGTATATACATAGCTGTAAAATACGCATGCATATATATACATATATATAGAAGGAGAGCAGTTGGGCTGGAAACAAATTACTGTTGTTGTTGGCGCTCTGCCTGCCCGGCCGCGGCAGATGCGCGTCGTCCGATCTCCGCCTTGCAGCTGGCCTCCTGCTCGGCCAGGTTGATAGACTGCAACTCGATTGGCGGCCCCTGGAGCTGGGGCAGGGCGCACATCTGCTCGAGCAGATCGAAGCCGTTGCGCCAGATGAGCAGCTGGGCCCGCAACTTCAACTTGTTGCGGTTCTTGAGCAAGTGCTTCTCCATGGCGAAGCCCTGGCGGGCGCAGGCGAAGTCGCAAGCGCGCTGCCGTAAAACTGGGCAAATGTCGTTGTTGCCGTCGCCAATGTAGAAGACGTGATCGTAGCGTATATTGAAGCGCAGATCTTGCTCGATGACAAAGTGCTCCAGGACGCGTCCCTTGCACAGATTGCTGGCGCTCAGCTTGCAGTCGGTCTGGCGATGATGTGGCCGAACCTGTAGCTGCCCCTGGACGTCGAACTCGGCCGGATTGGTGAAGACGGCACTGAAGCAGTCGGCCAGATTGTGTGCGCGCAGCCACTCCTCAATGAAGACACTATTCGAATCACTGATGATGATCAGATCGAAGTTGAGCTTCTTGTGGAGGTGCTTAACCAGACGCACAAAGCCCGGCACCTCCGGTATGCATCGAATGGTGTCGCGTATACGCGGCTCGGGCACTTGTTGCGCGTGCAGCAAACGGAACACCTCGGCCATGTACTCGGTCCAGCTATCGTTCTCCATTAGCTCGTTCAGGGCTCTCGAGTTGACCAGCTCATTGGGCAGCATGTCCCGCACTACCGTGTCCGTGTTTTGTGAGACAATCGTGTGATCGAAATCAAAGGCCGCCAGGCGACGACGCTGCTGCTTGCCAAGGCCGCAATTGGATGATGCTTGCGGTTGCTGTGGTTGTTGTTGTTGTTGTTGTTGTTCTTGCTGCTGCTGCTGCTGCTGCTGCTGCTGCACGGCTGCAGCGGTCGTCGTTGACGCTGACATGTTTTGCCGCTTTTGGACTTGCACCTGACAATGCCCGAATGCCAATGCGATTGTGGTTCTCGCCCGCTGATGGGCAATACCAGCTCGAGTTTGGCTTTTGTTTGTATGTATTACAGTTTTAGCTTTGGGCAACTTTGACAGCAGCTTTATGAGCACCAGCGTTGCCATATGATTTTTGTGTGTTTTTCAGAAACTTCTGGCATGGCCACCTAAGCGCCAGCAGCAACTGCGGCAACGGGTTAAAGCGCTTTTGTTTTTCGAGTAATATTGAATATTATCGATTGGCGTCAAGCTCTATCGATGTTGTATTCGATATTCATAATAATTAACCGCACTGCATATATTGTGGAAAAGCTGTAGTATTCATGTACTATATGTATAACATTTAGCTGCAAGCTAATTCTTAAGGTTTCTTTGCCGTCTATCATATAGCTATCCACGTAATTATATTAGCTGTATTATATCCAATTGCCCTTTCAAAACTGCATAATAAGAATCGCCATTGGCAGTTAGCATGAAGCGTAGTAAATATCGCAATTTAAAAAAAAAAAAAAATGTGTATCGATGTATCGATATTCAATGTGAACAACCCTACATTTTCATTTCCATTTTGTCGTGACGAGTACGGTAGTGTTATATTCCAAGCGAAAAAGAAAAAACACTGTCAGACAGCGAGCAGGGCATACATTTAATAATGAATTGTTAAAAACGATTGGTGCGCGCCGAATTAGTTTGGGTTTGTTAGTCGAGCCGTTGAACAGTTTAACAATTACCGATATTTTTTTTATAACAAATTTATGCGTCGTCGTCTCTGCTGCTGCTTCAATCGTTAAAAAGTGCGTGGAAAAGTGTACGAAACCAATACACGGAAAGTGGGACAACCGAGCGAGCGCTGCGCTTGTGGATGTATGTGTGCTGTGTGTGTTTGTGTAGCGTGTATGTGAGTGTGTGTGCGTGTATGTGTGCGAGACGAGTACAAGTACACGGGTAATTTTTGTACCGACTTTACACAGTCTCCGTCAATGTGCACGACAATGTTTTTTTTGTTTTGTATATTAAATAAATAATACGAAAAAGTGCAACGAAATGTTTACAAAGTGTGCAAATAAAAACAAAACATGTTCCATGTCTTAACACACCGACAAAGAGACACGCGCACACCAATATACACGCGAATTGCATGCAAAGAGAAGGCGCTCAACTTCTACTCCATCTTCTTTTGTCTGACGTTTTGCCGCATGGTGAGTTTATTGCCTGCCAGTTGTTGTTGTTGTTGTTGTTGTTGGGGCAGTTTTTCGGCGTCTTATGCTATGTAGCTGCGTTTTACTGTTTTTTCCCCTTCATTTTCTCGCTGTGTTTTTGTTGTAATTTTTCTCTTTCTATTTTGCAATACTGTGGACGCGCAGCATTTGTTGTTGCCGCTCTTAAAATTGTTGTGCCCGCCAGTTGTGCGGGGGGGGGTCGCCAATGCAGATGCATGTACAAAAGTATATACATGTACATATGTATGTGTATGTATATATTGTGCATAAGTACATATGTATTTTTCTCCATGCAGCGGCACGGGCGATTGCCTTTCATGCTGGTATTGGTGTATGTGGTGAATTTCAGCCTCGGGCTCGTGGTGACTTTGGCAGTGTTGCCAACACATACACCACGTCGCAGTCGCTGCCGCTGTCATTGTTGTTGTTGTTGTTGCTGTTGCTGTAGCAGTGCGTACCAATGTGGCGCGGTTTTCTCAACTCTGCTGCTTCTCGCGACAGACAGCTGTGTGCCGCGCATGTTTCCACGCTTACGCAGCGTATTATTAACAGCGGCCAGACGTTGTTGCTGCCCTTGTTTACGCGGCAATTTCTAATTATTTGTTTAGCCAATGCATTTATTCAAAATTATTTTTTGTTGCTATTAAATGACATAACTAACAAGCAATTGACGTTTACTTCTATCATTTCTGTGTTTGGTTGCCGGCATTTATGTTTAACAAGCCAAAGCTTAAGTAACTGTTAATACAGATTTGGTTAAAAGCTGCGCTGCTTGTACAAAAGGAAAACGAAAACAAAACAAATACAGACGCGCTCTCACCCGTTGCTGTCACATATACATATACGTAGTTAATTACCATTGTATGTGTATGCAATTGCTGTAAATTGTATGCTTCTTTTTTTGCTCTTTTAAGTAACGGAGCAAAAAAAAAAAAAAAATGAGTACAGCTGTTTTTTTTTTTATTTAATAATTTTTAATATTTAATTTCGTAAAAAATTTTCTTCAAGTGAAATCCGTTATCCGAAATTTAGACAGTGAACAATTTGGCTATTTCTTCATTTGGTTTCGTACTGAGCATGTGTGTATGCGAGTATGAGTGTGTGTGTGTGCGCGCGTATATGCATATTTATGTGCGTGTATGTGCGTGTGTGTGCGTGAATATGCGAGTGTGTGAAGAGTTCGTTCTCCTTATATATTATTACTTTTTCTTCGCTACTTTCAGTGTGGGGCAGCTGTTGTATTATTATTATTCTTTCGTTTTGCCCCCGCCAAACTTTGCCGGCGCGCTCAACAAGCAAAAGTTAAGACACACACATACACAGACAAACACAGCCACTCACATATGCGACAACTCCATCACACCTCTCCCTCTCTCTCTCTCTCTCTCTCTCTTCAACACCACCCCACCACCTTCTTATATTCTTGTGCTACTGCTGTTGGCTCAAAAATCTTCTTGAAA
This sequence comes from Drosophila sordidula, assembly GCA_035047465.1. Lineage (NCBI taxonomy): Eukaryota > Metazoa > Arthropoda > Insecta > Diptera > Drosophilidae > Drosophila > Drosophila sordidula. The sequence continues at coordinate 15,380,916 of JAWNPQ010000136.1, forward strand.
GGACGATGACTGATTTGTGGTGCTATAATCGGATTCGGTATCACTATCGTCAAACTCATCGTCTTCACTTTCGTCGTTCTCCTTCTCCAAGCGCAATAATGTATCCAGCTGATTGCGCGTAAATCTGAGTATCGGCTGGTGACTGCGCAAACGGTGTGAGCCCCAGTAGAAGAGCTCCACCCGCTCGGGATTTGATTCCAAATGATTGTCCAAATCTTGCGCCCCTGTTGTTGTTGGGTCTGGTTGTTCCGTTTGTGGCCCACTAATGCCGGTGACTGGACGCCGACTCCGTTTCACCGGATGCTGCGTATCCTCAATAGCTAGGTCACAGTAGAAGACACGGAAGATCAGCCAGGCGCCGGCCAGTGCCATCATGAGGTGCTCCATAACACCGAAGCGACTATTACATGCTGCGGCCGGTAGAAGTACTAAATTTGTGCCCGGTATCCGTCTGCCAGACGCCAGAGCACCAAACAGGCTCAATTCCTCATGCATTGATTGGTTGCCAAAACCGACTGCCGTTATATAATATATATATATATATAATATTAAATATTATAATATATATATCAATACCTTTATAATTTTGTTTAATTTCCTCTGGGGATAATTCGATACTCTGTCAAAAGCCTCTTGATAAACACCACGAGTACAACAATTTTGATCCACTCTTTGGCCAGAGGCCTACTCTAAAATAGTAACAGTAAATAGAAAATGACAATTGGAAAGTGAATAGCAGATAAAGTTGACATTAAAAACTTTAACTAGCGATCTTACACGTTTATGCCATGAACCTTAAATAGCGTTGCCAGATCAGTGTGAAGGTATCGATAAAAAATTCAAAATTATATACGATTTGGGCATATTCAAATTTATAAATAAGTAATATTAAAATTGATAGAATGGTTTTCATACCATTTTCAGCGGTTAACAAACTGTGGATTGTAACTGCTTTTTTGTTATCGATAGTTCTGTTTTATTTTCACTCATTCCAAGGGTAGATCTTGTGTATTTGAAATGATCGATACTTTTGAAGTTCACTGCGTAAGGATCAGTTGGTATTCTGAAAATGTATGAATACTTGGTCTTTTCTGTTTTAGCTGAGGAGTTTTAAGGACAGAGCAGTTTTGCTTATTGTTGTTACATTGATCGATATTTTTGCATTTTCATAGAAATTAAAATGAAATTCTCTTCTATTTTAGGCAAAAGCAAACTGCGTTGTTGTGGATAAAGGAATAAAGCAATGAATGATTTACGCCAGCAGCAGGTACAGGTAGCAGCAACATCATCATCAGTTAGCCTGGCAGCAACGCCCCTCTGCTCCAGCAGCAGCAGCAGCAGCAGCAGCAACAACAGCAACAGCAACAGCAATTGCAACATCAACAGCAACAGTTCCAGTGCCAGCGTTAGTCCGCGTTCGAGTTCCAATTCGAATTCCAGCATTGGTTCGAACGGCAAGTCAGCTATAACGACAACAACAGCTAGCAGCAGCAGCAGCAGCAACCAGCAGCAGCAGCAGCAGCAGCAGCTAGAGGAGGAAGAGGAGCAACAGCAGATAGTTAGCTCCACATCGTCGCCGGCACAGCGACAGCAGCAACCGCCACAACAACAACAATTGAATGTGTCGACAGCAGCAGCAACGCAGCGCCAGCAACACCAGCAACACCAGCAGCAGCAGCATCAACAGCAGCAGCAGCAGCAGCAGCAACAACACCAGCAGCAGCAGCAGCAGCAACAGCTGGTGTCGGGTCAAATAACCAGCACCACAGCATCGCCGCCGCAGCACCGACTGCGCGACGATGCGCAGCTGCCAACTAGTCCCAGCAGCAACAGCAGTGGACCGACTGCAGCAGCAGCAGCAGCAGGAACAGCAGCGGCAATGGCCGCTACGGCGTTAGATGTGAACGGAGAGGAGAACAACAGCGGCAGCAGCAGCAGCAGCAGCGCTGGCAGCAGCAGCAGCGGCGGCGGCAGCCACAAGCTAATACTAAAGCTGTCCAAGCACGCCAGCAGCAGCAGCAACAGCAGCAACACAAGCGAATCTCTAACGGGCAACGACGAGCGACGCGTGGAGCCGCTGCGCATCCAGCTGCCGACACAGTTGCCGCAGACGAATGCGGCGCTTCTGATGGCGGCAGCGATGCCGAGCCAGGCTCAACTGGCGGCACTGCAGCAGCCGGGGATTGTGCCGAAGCTGACGATATGCGCGCTAAAGCCGCAGGATATTGCCAACAACTCGGATGCGTCGTCCTCGTGCTCGTCCTCCTCGTGCGCCGACGAGGAGCAGCTGCCGCACATCGTGCCCAAGCTGACGATACGTGCCGCCAACGAGGAGCGTGTGGGCAGCGTGGTGCCCAAGCTGATCATCAAGATGCCCGACGCGGGCGGAGGGGATGCCAGCAGCAACAGTCCCCTGAAATCCGCCGCCGCTGCTGCTGCTGCTGCCGCCAATGTTGCAGCGGGCGCCTTGCCCAAGCTGACCATTAAGACCAACAAGCTGGATGGGATCAGCTGCAGCCTGTCGCCCGCCTCGGCGGCGTCCAGTTCATCGGCCAGCTACTCCACGGGTGGGCCCACGGTGCCCAAGCTGATGATAAAGACGACGCACGCCGGCAGCAGCTGCATCAGCAGCAACGAGCCGCAGCAGCAGCAACAAATACCAAAGTTAACCATCAAGACGGGCGGCCAGGAGCAGTTGCAGCAGCAGCAGCAACAGCAGCCGCAGCACACGGTGATTATGACGCATGATGCGAAGAATGCGCAGTGCATACCCAAGCTGACCATCAAGACCAAGTCCATTGAGCTGGAGGATGAGCAGCAGCAGGAGCAACAGCAGCAGCAGCAGCAGCAGCAGCTGGTGCCCAAGCTGACCATAAAGACGGGCAGCAGCGAACAACAACAGCAGCAGCAGCAGCAGCAACAGCAACAGCAACAGCAGCAGCAACAGCAACAGCAGCCGCTGCTCAAGCTGACCATTAAGAATCTGTGCTCGCCCAAGCACAAGGTGCGCGCCGTGCTCGAGGAGAAGGTGCTGACCTCCAGGCTGACGCTGACCAACGGCGGCGAGGCCTCCAACAGCTGCTACACGGATGCAACGGCAATCTGTGCTGCGGACGAGCTGCGTCGCAACTCCGATGACATGGACATTGATGATGCGCTGTCCAAGGAGCACGATCCCAAAATGTTTCACAATTTGCCGCCAGCCAGCAGCAGCAATGGGATTGCACAGCAGCAGCAGCAGCAGCAGCAGCAGCAGCAACCTGCACAGCAGCAGCAGCAGCATAATATTGTGGAAATGGTGGACTTGACTTCGTCGCCGGAGTCTTCGCCAGCGCATGCCAACAACAACAACAATAACAGCAACAGCAGCACTGGCAGCAGCAGCAGCAACAACAACAACAACAGCAACAGCTATGCTGCAGCAACAACAACAACAGCCGCACCGCACTTGTACGCAACGCACCCGCAAAATTTGCTGCTCGAATGTTTGCGCACCGTCGTCGCCGCGGCAGCAACTGGCAGCAGCAGCAACAGCAACAACAGCAATCCCGCCTCGCCCAACTCCAATATACTGCTCAGCCAGCTGACAGCGCCGCCGAAGAGCTTCAACAGCAGCAACAACAACTCGACAGCTGCCTCCAAATACCCGCAGCTAACGGAGCGTCTAATGGCGAATGGTGCTGCCGGCAAAGAGGCAACTGCAGCAGCAGCAACATCAACATCAGCAACATCTGCCGCTGCTGCCGCCGCCGCACAGCCCATTATCGATTCCATTGAGATCCTGGACACGCCCGAGGGCAGCCCACACTCACAATTGACGCCCTATCTGCAAAGTGCCTACGATGGATCGGAGACGCCGCCGCCGCCAACGCTCAGCAATCATGTGAACCATATGAATCTGAATCGTAATCTAATTCTAAACCATAAGCCAGACAATCAGCAGCAGCAGCAGCAGCAGCAGCTCAACAACAATGAGAACCATTTGAAGCGACAGCAGCAGCATCAGCAGCAACACCTTCCAACAGAGGCAGAATCTCCCAGTGACGTGAGTAAACCAATACTATAATAGGTTGGATGAAAACAAATCCATCACTTGATACCCTTGAAGACGGTAAAGAGGGTATAATGGTTTTGTGCAAATGTATGTAACAGGCAGAAGGAGGCATCTCCGAGTACATAAACTATATATGTTCCTGATCAGCATCACTAGTCGAGTCGATCTAGCCATGTCCGTCTGTCTGCACAAAAGCTGGAGAGCTGAACTTGGACTTTTTACGTTCGTGTATACAAGTTTATTTTTTATCGATAATTGTCGGTGTTTTGACCAGGGCTTTTGAATATATCCTAGAAACTATAAAAACCAAAGCAGGTTAAGAACATTTCGGGCTGTGGATACCTCCCCCCACTCGCCCCATATATGAAAAAACCCAATTCGAATACTACCGCTTTGGTTTGAACATAGATTTAAATGCTCTTATTACTTAATAAAAATAAAAGAACATTCTCTGAGTTTAGAGGTTATTCACGAATTTAGTTTCCATAGTGGGGGCCAGCAGCTGTTCACAGCGTGCGGCGTGCGTCTGCATGTGGGTGCGCGTATATGTGTGAATGCAAGGGGATTGCAATGTATATAAAGAAAGCGGGCGCCCCCGACTTGCTCAGTAAGAAATAGTTATTGAAAAAAAGATAAACTTATGATTATGGTATAGGAAAAAAACATACTAAAGTCACTAGCTCTTAAGGTCTCTTGGTTATGCTAAACAAGACAATGTCTTGAAATCGATATTAATCTGTAATATATGTATTTATCTGTAATACAAATCCGCGAAGTTAATCATCCTGATCAAGAGTATATATGCTCTATAGCTTCAAAAATGCCTCCACCTTTGCCTGTTACATACATTTGCTCAAAACACTTTTTACAGCATTTCCAAAAGAGAACGGGGCTTATCTTAGAATACTATTATTTCTTTAAGTTTTGAGGTAGTTTCAACCCACAGTTTCACGTAGGTTTAATACCTATTGCTCGACAGAAACCAATATAAAACAACAAATCTGGAACACATATACCAACATTTTATTGGCCATTACCCAAAGTTGTAAATCTATATGGCTTAAACTGAACATAAACACTTTTGAATCCCTTCTTATAGGTTTAAATATATATAGTTTTGTGGGTCTTTTTGCCTGTTTTTGAGAGGTTGTCCAGCGGCAAAATACTGTTTTTACACCAGAAACCCATGCAAACCACCAAAAACCAATTTATTCCATCGTATATTTAACTACTTGGCTAATTAGTTGCCCATATTTGTTTCTAGCTTGTTAAAATTGGGTTTGAAGTAATTTTGTACGGGTTGAAGTGGCTTTTTAAATGTTTTACAATCGGTTTCTAAATTTCACGAAATCATTTCGCAAACCAGTTTTAATTAATTCTAAATTGGATTTTATTTAGAAATACATTCAATACCTGAGCGGTTTTCATTAATACCATTAACTTTGAGGTTTGTAAATCCTTTTTGAACCAAAAGCAGCATTAATTCTTATTTGAGAGAAGAAAAATACACTTGAATTGGGTTTTAATTAAATTATTTGTAATCAGAGCTTAACTTAAATATAAGTTTATTCAAGAGCCTTTATAACCGTAATATTTTCGTAGATCCCCAAGTGAACCACGTTTAAGAACTATTCGCGAACCGGTTCGCAATTTGTTGTAGAACAAACTGAAACTAACGAAATTGGTTTTGCTCTGCTCTGCTTTACAGTTGCCGCCGAGTAAACAGCGGCGCCTGGACAACAATGAAAACGATCATCAGACGCACAACTGCAGCAGCGACGCGCCAGCAACTGTTGCTGCTGCCGGCGCAACAGGAACAACCGCACAGCAGCAGCCACAGCAGCCCACGCATCGCAGCCGCAAGCAGAAGCACGAGCGCATACTCAACACGGAGCTGGAGGAGCCCCAGCTGCAGCAGCAACAGCTGCCGCCGGCGCACGCCGAGCACGCGCTCAGCAACGGCACCCTGCTGCTGGCCGAGGAGCGTGCGCTCCAACTGTCCCAGGAGGCCAAGGCGGCCGTTGCTGCTGCGGATGCAGCGGCTGCCGCTGCCGCTGCTGCTGCTGCTGCAGCTGCAGCTGTTGCTGTTGCTGTCGGCGGCAGCGGCAGCGGCACGGGCAAGCGGCGAGGCAGACCGAAGCGCAATGCGATCGAGACGACGCCAGCGACAGCAACACCAGCCACACCGACAACACCAACGTCCGCACAGCTGCTGTTGGACGCGGGCGTGGACAGTGCGGTGAAGACGCGGCGGGTGCAGCTGCTGCGCAAGCGTCTGGCCATCGACATGGTCAGTGCGGAGCAGCCGGAGCTGGTGCTGCAGCCGCTGGGCGCCAAGGCGCAGCTCCATCCGGCGGAGGAGGGCGAGGAGGCCGCCCAGCTGCGGGCGGCGGCGTTGGCGACGCCGCGGCGCAACGAGCAGCGCCCGGTGCGGGCCACGCGACGCAGTGCGGCGGCAACGGGGGGCGTGGCCACGCCGCCCGCGAAGACAACGCGCAAGCGGCAAAGCAAGGTGGCGGCAATGACGGCAGCCGCAACGGCGGCAACAGTTGCCGCCGTCATGATACGACGTTTTGCCGAAGACGCCGCCATGGAGACCAACAACAACAGCAATAACAACAACAACAGCATGGCCTACGCCCTGGCAGCACAGATCGATCTGACCATGTGCTCCTCCTCGTCATCCACCAGCAATGGCAGCGCCACAGCAGCAACTGTTGCAGCGGCGGCCGCTGCGAATACAGCTGCAACTGCCGGCAGCAGCAATTGCTCGATGCTGCCGCCAACAAGCATACTCTCTTCGTCCGACCCGCTGCCGGACGTCGTCTTTCAGCCCAACGACTTCTCATCGCTGACGGCCACGCAGCAACTGCGCAGCAACAACAACAACAACAGCGGCAGCAACGCGAATAGCATCAGCGGCGGCAGCCAGCACGATTCCCAGGACGAGGACAACTACAGCGCGCTGGAGAACTCGGGTGGTAAGTGCGCCGGCAGCCAGGCATTTATCTTACAGACCGTTCAATACCCTGTACTTTTTCGCCCAGATGAATGCTCCACGCAGGGCAATCTCTTGGCCGCCTTCGGCAGCAGTCCCGTGGCGCCAACGACGCCAACGCGCGGACGCGGTCGCGGACGCGGCTCGAGGGGCGGCAGCAACGGCGGCGGCAGCAGCAGCAACAGCTTGGCGCGCAGCAGCAGCGGCGCGCACCGGAACAGCACAAACGCCGCTCAGCCGCGAGTGCCGCGCATGAGCCGGGGCGCCAGCGCCGTGGCCAAGGCCATTGCGCTCAGTCGGCCGCGGTGCGTCGGCGGACTCAAGCATCAGCCGGATCCGGAGCGACTCAAGGGTTTCTTCAGTCCGGTGAGTGTACGACAAGGGGTCGGAGTAAAGTGGAAGCAACTAGATGGTCCACTTGCTTCTCCTTAACTAACTATATTTATTCCTAATACCTATTATTTATACGCTTGTGAATATTGGGATATGTCATCTAAAGAGACGTGTTCGAACACTCACACTTTCACATATAATTAGAATTCTCAACAAGTTCACGTTTTGAACGGGTAGCGAGGTGTTCGCAAGCCAAGGTCATCATCATTCAAACCGGGAGCTTCTTGAAATATATACATTATGCATTGTTGTTGCTGTTGGTTCAATAAACCACAGTTTGACCTAGAAGCCAGCCAGCCAGCTTTCGTATACACTATCTGCTAAAATAGGTCACTGACAAATCCTAACGTTAAAATACGAGAATTATAACGCATACCTTTTAGAACATTTTTAATAGCCGATTGCTCAATATTATTAAATTAGTTTTAAAAAAAACTAAATATTTCTATTTTTCTAAAAAAAAAAAAAAAAAAAAAAGAAATTCCATTTATTTTGTATTGCATATTTTATTCAAAAAAATAACCCTGGCACTTGCTTTGTTAGGGTATTTGAAATTCGCCATTTGTTGCAAAGTGTCAAAAGCTTTTTTATAGCTGTTTCTTCAGCGTGCTTCTTCTTTGGCGTGATTCATTCAAAGGATGCCGCTTTGTCTTCGTTTCCCGTTGCACATTAATCTATATATATATATATATATATATATATATATATATATATATGTGTGTGTGTGTGCGTGTGTACTCGGTTGTGCATTATTTTTGCTATTTTTCATTATTTTACCATTGCAACTTGTTCATGTTTTATTACGTAAAATGTTGCTCAGGCGCACACACAAGCAAACCTTCACACACCCACAAACAAATACACACACATACGCTCATATAGTGTTGTGTCGTAATTAAAATCAAAGGCGCGCGCGCGCTGCATTCATTGCCAACTGCTACCAAAAACGCATACGATTGCAACAACAAAAACAATAATAATAACAACTACAACAACAACAGCCGCACGCGACCGCAGTCAGCAGCGCTGCGGCAGACAGCAGCGCGTCTTTGTCGTTGTTGTCTCTTCACCTGTGATTTTAATCAGCTGAAAAATTGTTGTTTTTGTTTTTTTTTTTTTTTGTTGCTCTCATTGGTGGTGTATCTGTGTGGGCAAGCGTGGGCAATAGGCAGCGGCAAGCTGTAGCCACCTTCTCACCACACCTGCTGCGTCGCTCGCGCTGCTCTCTGGCACAGAGAGCTGAGCATGTGCTCTTTGGCGCTTCACCACAGTTGGGTTTTTGTTGTTGTTACTTTTTGTGCGTATATATTTTTGCATGCATGCTGGCAATGCTGTCACAGCGCTCTCTTCAGTTGTTGCGCTCTCGCTCCCTCTCTCTCTCTGGTCGCAGTTGGACGCTGGCTGACGCCGGCGTCGCTGTCGCAGCAGCAAACCAAAATCAATGCATATATTTGCAAATATTGTTTGTTAAAGTTTTTTTTTTTTTTTATATTTGATTTATTTATTTATTTGTGTTATTGATGTTGATGTTGTTGTTGCAGTCACCGCAGGTATTCGAGGAGGACACACGCATGAGTGCCGATCTGAATAACAGCAACCAATCGGTAACCAGCATGGAACCCCCCCTGACGCCGCAAAAGTGAGTATTGTTTTGAGTCGTTTCTTAACACTCAAACCAATCCAAAAGCCGCTTAAACTGTATAAATCACATTGTTACTTTCCTTGTGCACTCGTTCAGGCAACCGGACTTCCTCAACAACGAGGAGTCGCAATCTTCGATGGTCAGCAGCGTCAGTTTAATGGACTCCAATCAGGGTAACCAGTCCGTGGATGCCATCATCGGTTCGGCGCTGAAACGTCCAAAGAAGAAGAAAATGGAGATTTGTGTGGCCGAAGAGTGAGTTTTCAATTTGGAATGGACTGGTCGGAATTGCCCGACTAGGAGATATACGCCTATGCCCAGCTCCGAGCACATTGACACAACAACTGACTTCATTCAGTTACACACCGGATAACTCCGGTGTTTTTGTCCGATCGTTATGAAACTTTAAGAGCTTAAATATGACCAAAGGCCTATAAAATTGCGGGGTATTTTTCTCATTTTGGCGGAAACGTTGTATGATATAGAGAAATATTCTTGATCTGTGTAAACTCTACTATACTCGGCTATTATACCGACCAGGATATATATACTTTATGGCATCTGCGAAGCCTTCCCTCAATGTTTAATGGGCTCAGGCTAAATTTATGCAGCCAACTATTTACTCAAACGCTCTGTTTCCTTCTCTGTAGCACGGATTTCAATGCATCCACCATAGCGGAATATGATTGGCCACCGCCCAAGGGCTGTTGTCCGTCCAAGAATCGCGACACGTTCATGATCCAGGAGCAGGTGGCGCTCTATTTGGGCATAACGAGCTTTAAGCGTAAATATCCGGATTTGCCGCGTCGCGCCGTCGATATGGAGGAGCGCAATTGGCTCCAGGAAAAAGGACTCGTCAGCGAGAAGATGTGCGATTTGGGGATAACAGCCGTCTGGGCCTCGGACATACTGGATATTATGTATGCCGACTTCTACGATAAGTACGAGGAGTACAAGGAGTATATAAGGCAGAAGCATCTGCGCGACATCGAGGCCAAGCAGAAGGCGCTCGGACTCACCGTCGGCAATGGGCGTGGCCTGCAGGCACGCGATCGTGCCATGCTTTCGACCAGCAAATGGAATGTCTACTTCAACAAGACGTAAGTCTGCATAACTAGCCTTCAATTATTTATACAAACTAATCCTCTTTTTCTCGCGTTTGTCCCATTAGGCGCAAGGAGGAGCGAGTGGCCTGTCTGGATTTACAAACGTTTACGCTGAATTTGCCGGTGCCACGCACAGCGCCCAGTTCCACGCTCCTGCATCGCTCCATAACGAACACGGTGCGTTTGGCAGCGCAGGCGGAGAACATGCCGGCGCCACCGCACTTGCTGGCGCCGCGTGACTACGACGCGGCCTATCAACGCACCGACTACGTCTATCCCCTGGCCCTGGTGCCGGGCCAATTCATGTCCAACTATCGCCATCTGACGCCCAACGAGCTGAGGTGAGACACAAGCGTGAAAAAAAGTGAAGCGACCAGAAACACGTATCTTCAGGTTGCCAGGAATTAAATACGAGGCATTGTGACATACATCTGCAGTTAGAATTTGGAAAGAGGAAAATCTAATACTAAAGTAATTCGATTTTGGAGGTCGCCCACAATTGCCAAGTTTCTTTTTTCTTTCTTTTTCTTTTCTTTATTTTTCTTTTTCAATATTCATAAGATTTTGTAGATATGTTAGGAGTATAAAGACGCTCTCAATTGTTGTTTATACGCAAATTTATATTTTGACTATTCTTTCCTATGAGAACTCTATGACATATGATATAGTATATTAGGAACATAGTTACACCCTTGGCAAAGAAGTTTGGCTAGGTCATATTAGAAAATAAAAATTTTATTTATACAAAAATTGAATTGTCCAGCGATCGTTCCAATGACAGCTATTTGATGTGGTGATCCGATCCGGCCAATGCCGACCTATTAGTTTGCATAGGCAGACCGACGACTGACATGCTCATATGGACACGACTCTTACTTTACAACTTTACGCATTTCGACTAATATACTCTTCAATTGCAGGGCATATCCGCTTAACACGGCGCTGGATAAGCCCCAGAAGCAGCAGGATGAGGAGCAGGAGGAGGTGCTCGATGGCGCTGTGAAGACCAAATCGCAGGCAGCGGCGTTGCGACGCAGTCAGCGTGCGCGTCAGCTGCGTCACAACGATCCGGCCAAAGCAAGCAGTGTCTCCTACTCCAGCGCCAACAGCAGCAGCAGCAGCAGCAGCGACGTCGGCAGCAGCAGCGAATCTGTAAGCACAGACAGAAACAATAACACATTATGCATTTTTACTCAATTGTTTGTCTCTTGTTTTGCTAACAGGACAGCGATGGCGACAGCGACAGCAGCTGCAGCAGCACCGCCAGCAGCCGCAGCAGCGACAGCAGTAGCAGCAGCAGCAGCAGCAGCAGCAGCGACAGCGACGGGAGTTCGTTGAACACCGCCAGCGAAACGGAACAGAAGCGCGAACAGGATGCCAGACTGTCGTCCAATTGCGGCGTCTGCCAGCGCAGTCAACATCGCAATGCCCGGAATATGCCCGAGACCTTTATACGCTGCTACAGCTGTCGGCGCAGAGGTGAGTGAGCAACAATCGAAATAAAAGCAACAAAATGCAATTAACAAGTGTGCCGCTTATTGAGTGCTAATTTTGCGTATTTTGTGTTGTGCCATATGGTAGCACCAAAATAGTTCCTATTAAGTGCTGGAGTTGCATCGAATCGTTCTGAACAAGTTCAAGTGAACAAACGAATTACGTCCCAGATTATAGTTCAGCATCTTTATATTGCAAAAACGAACAATAATGGGAATGTGACTCGAACGAACGATCGAAGTGAACGATTTATTCGTTCAGTAAAAATTGAACGAACGCACTTAATGGAACTACGATGCACAACTCCATCAGTGTTGGATAATGAAATTGAAACTAGTTGAATTGAAAATGTTTATTTACAATTGGCAATTGTTCATTCCAGTGCATCCCAGCTGTATTGAGATGCCACAGCGCATGGTCGGACGTGTCCAAAACTACAATTGGCAATGTGCGGACTGCAAATGCTGCATCAAGTGCCGCAGCAGCCAGCAGCCGGGCAAGATGCTCTACTGCGAGCAGTGCGACCGCGGCTATCACATTTACTGCCTGGGCGTTAAAACGGTGCCCGAAGGTGAGCATACAAATACCCACATACGCTATAGAAGGTGGTAAGAGGATCCATGAATCACTAGGGAAGAGAGGAAGAGACCTGTGCTTTTTTCAACGTAGAGAGCGAGCACGCCCATGAAGATAAAGCTATTTGCTCAGATAGCTAGGCAACGTGTCCATCTACTGGGTCCCATTCCACGCTGGAATAGCCAGTAAAGGGCTCGATTCCACACTCCTTCACAGTGTAATCGGTGTGGCAAAAATTTGTTGTGGTATCTGTAGAGGAGTTCATCAACAATCTGCACAAATTCAATTATAAATATTAGAACTCTTAAGTCAGGGAAAATCTTTGCTATAACTTACTAGAGAGGGCCAGAAGGAGTTCACTAGACTCTACCAAATGACAATGATACTAATATACCCTATGATTTCCCTATTGCAGGTCGCTGGAGTTGCGAGCGCTGCTCGATTTGCATGCGCTGTGGCGCCACACGGCCCGAGGGCCTGCCGCAAGCGCTGCAAATGTCCATGTTGTCGCCCAACGGGGGCGCCGACAAATGCCCGAAGCCCGTCAAGCACAAAAAGGTCAAGTGGATGAACGAGTACCGCATCGATCACATCACCCAGCTGCGCGAGCACTGCGCCATGCTCTGTGTGCCCTGTGCACGCGCCAAGCCCACCAAGCGTACGCCGCCTACCACGCCCAGCAGCAGCAGCAGCAGCAGCAGCAGCAGCAACAACGACACCAGCTGCAGCAGCAACTGCGAGCCTTTGCCTCAAACTCCAGCCCAGCTACAGTCGCCAGTGCAGGCTAATGGCGCCACAGTGGACGCGCTCAGTCCCCGCATCTGCAGCAGCGTCGCAGTTATGGCGCCACCGCTGGCAGCCGAGGCAAATGCGGGCGCCCTAATGCTGCCTATAGGAGGCAAACGTTTGCCACAGCAGCAGCCTCTGCAGCAGCAGCAGCTGGTTATAAATAGGAGTCAGGATATGGCCACAATGCAGTGCAGCAGCTTTACGGATGCTGCGACAATAACAGCTACAGCAATGCCCGCCGCAAGCAACAGCTCCAACTCAGCAGCAGCAGCCACTACAACCACAACAACAGCAACAACAACAGCAGCGGCGCCAACAACAACAACTACAATTGGCATAGCACCGCCGCCCGTTGTTGCCTGAGTGGGGGTTATACGTTATTGTGCCAAGCGCACTTTAACGGACTTGTAGTAAGCGCGGGTCGCCCCCCCTCACCCCACACAACAACTTCCTAAACAGCAACAACAAACACACAACACACACACACACACGTGCATAGTATTAACAAGCAAAAAACAAAAGCTATTGTATATGTATGCGGTTGGGCGTATGTTAATAATATATTATATACACACCTATATATATATATATTTTTACTTTTATTATAATTATACATACTACTTTTTTTTTGTTTTACTTTAAATTGTTTTATATATACATAATTTAATAACTTAATTTTATGCCCACAAATAATAATTGTTACTTAAGTGCGCGAGAATGGGAAATTCTGCCTAAATATATATATATATCCATATATATTTATATGTTTACGGTTACATGACAATGAAAATGATCAACAAATATCTATGTTTACGCCTAAGTTGAATTGTTTAAAATTAGCGCCTAAGTCACAATACAAACCCACACACACACACACACACTCGCACACAGAGTTAATTAGCTGCATTTTAGTTAATATTTTTTATATAAATTGTTAGTTTTTTAAATTGTGTTTGAAACTTGCGCGTCCTTTGGCGTTGCCACATGCCATTTTACGAGCATGTCTGGTAACGCCAACTGAAACCGCATTTACCGTTGTATGTGCTTTGCTTGCAATTTGTTAACTCTCTCTCACACACTCTCACGCGCCCCTACATTTAGCACAAAAATTTTGTGTGTTTTCTTTTGTGTTTGTTTCGTCAAAATATTCAAATATCGAAGGAGATAATGAAATAAAGTATATCTTTAGCCTACACAAATTGTACTATACGAATAATAAGTAAACATACAAAATTGGGCCGTACTATATACTATATACAAATTTAACATATATATCTATATATAATTGCTTTTTTCGTTCAAATTGTGTATGTACTTCTACAACTATTTTGTTAGCTGTAAGTTTAGCCATGTAAATTAAGTTAAGCGCAAAATACAAATGCATATGTACGCAGGCATGTACGTGTGTGTGTGTGTGTATGTGCGTGCTGCATATGTAGTTGTGTATGTGTATGTACATATAAGTAGTTTGTTTTTTTCTCTGTGTAGGGCGGGAGCTGCTTTGTGCTTTTTTTTTGTTAACAAAAAAGGAAAGAACAACCACATTTACTATTTAATTAGGCATAAGAATGTATTATACATGTAATTTATGCTAACGTTCACACACACACACACACACACACACCCGTACATATATATATATATATATAAACATAAATTTAAAAGAAAAGCACACAAAAATAAGCAGGTGTGTCAGAACAATTTTAAGAGGTGGCAACGCTGACGTTAAGTTAAACAAAATAAACCTAACCTATAACCTAACGTAACGTAACGTTGCGTAGCGTGTAACGTAACATTTTGAAATTCGTCTACTTAAAAACGAAAACGTTTGGTAAAAATCTAATTTTCCATTGAATTTTATGCAATAAGTCCTTAATAAGTGAAATATTATACATATAGTTATACACACCAGAAACGAAACAACAACAAGAAAACATATTTATAAGTCGAATAAAAACAGCAGCATTAATCATTTTGCCTTACCATTCAATTTTTTTTCGTTATATTGTTCCGCGAACAGAGTATTCTCTACAAATACGAGCCGCTGGTGAACAGCAGCTGCTCTAGCTCGTGGCCATCGCGCCAGTGGAGCACTTGGCAGTTGAGCTCGTGCCGGTGCGCGTCCAGTTTTTCGTGGAGCTCTTCGCCCCGCCGGATGCAGGCGACGTCGTGCGGCCGAAGGTTGCGCATGGCACATAGATCGTTGCAGCTGTCGCCCACATAGAAGATGCGGCTGTAGGTGGCGTCGGGACTGGCGGCGAGCAGGCTCCGCATGACGCCGCCCTTGCACAGATTGTCCGGACACTGGTCGCAGTGTGTCTGCTCCTCGAACGGCTCCACCAGCAGCTGGCCGTCGGGATCCACATGCGCCGGATTCGTGTAGACGGCCGCGAACATGTCGCACAGTCCGTGCGCCGCCAGCCACTCGCTGATGAAGTAACTGTTGGCATCGCTCAGTATGCACATCTCCACCTGGCGGCGTTCCAGGCGCCGCAGCAGCCGCAGCATGCCCGACACCGCCGGCAGGCGGCGCACGATCTGGCCGATCTGTACAGTGCTCAGGCGGTGCTCCAGCTGCAGCAGACGCAGCATGCGCCGTATGTACGCAATCCAGCCGCACTCCTCGATCATCGCCAGAAGCTGGCCGTGCTGGTCCGGCGCCAGCAGGCGACCCACCTCGTTGTAGCAGTCCGCCTCGATGATCGTCTTGTCAAAGTCGAAGGTCGCCAAAAGCCGTTCGCGCCGGAGGCTCGGAGAGCTCGCAAGCTGGCAGAAACGGCGCCTCAGCGATGCCACAGATGGCAGGTGCCACATACGGCCGCTGCGTAGCATTCTCTCTGCATATATGTATTTCTATATAAATATCAATTTGAAACAAGAATTTGTACGAATATAAAATCAAACAAACATCGACAGTTTAGAAGCGTGTAGATAGAGCAGTGCGCTCCCTCTCATTCGTTCAACGCTGCGCGCGCACTCTCTCTCTCTCTCTCTCTCTCTCTCTCTCTCTCTGTCTGTCTGGCTTTTATGCAGGATTCAGACTTTAAGGTTATTCGTTGAAACAAAAGAGCGCGATTTAAGAGAGTGTGACGTCACAATCTTTGTTAACATTTTTAGTTTGTATAGCATAAAACACCGATTATTCCTATGACAAGTATATAATATAATGGTGCGATCGGGTCTATAAGTTTATAAGTCTAGGTGTATGCCAAGTTTCGTTACGATACTGAGCCTCTGACTCAATCGTGGTGAATTAATTCTCGACTTGCAAGAGCCGAAGACATTATTTATTATACGGTATGCATATATGAAGATCCAGTTTATTCAATCGACTTTCGATTCGCATATTGATGCCCACCCGGTGCAAGGCGTGAAAATCCATAACATTCACAGTTTTAATGCTAGTTTTTTTTTTTTTTACGTGCTTCGATATATTCGAATGTTGTTACTGTTGCTTTCTTGGCGTACATACATTTATTTAATTTATTTTGGGAAAAACGTACAGTTAAAATATTTACAATAGCATTTGAATGTATTTATTATTCGTTCGTAATTGTTTTTGTTTTCTAAGCGAATTCGTAGCGAATTTAAAGTTTAAATGTAATATTATTTTCTTTTTCGTTTTAACTTCTATTTTTTTTTTTGTCCAAGTTTGGTGTTTGTCTTGTTGTTGTTGCAACGCTCAGTTATGTTAACTAAAATAACCTTTTCTCGCCTAAATTATATAAAAATAATAACTTTGTTTTTTATTTGGTTATTTAGAACAGCTTTTTCTACAAAAAAAAAAAAATGAATTGAATTTGAATTTCTAATTGCGCATTTACTTGCTCGCATTTATTCAATTTTTGTTTTTTTTTTTCATTTAAAAAATAATAATTTTTTTTGTATAAAATTTAAAAAATAATAATTAACATAAAAACGTTCTGAACTGGTTTGGTTTTTGTGTTTGTTGCTGTTGTTGTTCATTCTCCTTTATTTACTGGTCTCTGCTCATGCACCACGCCTCCAGTCAACGTTTGCGCAACAGCTCTCACTTGGCCGCTGTCGCCGTTGCCTCAGACGTGTGATTGCTGCCACTGCTGCTGTTGCCCTTGCGCTGTGTTATTCCACCAGCTGCTGTCACTGCTGCTGGCGCGGCGTTGCCAGACTTGGTCCTTGTGCGCGTCGAACCGTTGGCCACGCGCACATTGCCCGAACTGTCTGTGAGATCCTCACTATCACTGGAGCGTATGTCGCCGGACATCTGCAGGAGGAGCACAAAAAGATCACAGATTTATTGATTAGTGCCACAAACAAGTCATATGAAATTAGTATGGTTGTTGAATGGGGAACTTAAATGTAATGTCCAGTCCAACTTATTGGCATATGGGTGGAGGTTAGGGTGTGGTGAATATCAAATGACGGATGAGCGCACGTACTAAACTTACCAGACCCTTCTGCAAGGAGTCGATAACAATCTTCAGAATCATATAGGTCCAGATGACGTGCAGCGCCAGCAGCATTAACAGCAGCGAATTGAATATATAATAGGCTGGGAACATGGGCAGTATGCGCGGTGCCTCCACGGATGAGCTGAAAATGGCGGGGAACAAATATGATGAGCGATAAGCGATAGCGGCATAATCGATAGATTACCTGTAAATGATGCGCGGATAGAAGCCCAGGCGGGTCACAATCCACACGACGGTGAATATGGCAAAGATCGCATCGCACACCTTCTGATAGTTGGCGTATTTGGTCAGTTTGGCAGCCTCCAGGAATATGTCGGCACAGTCGTGCACGACCAGGACGAGAGAGCCGACGCGATGCAGATTGCAGACCCAGCTGAGCGACATTAGCAACAGTGTGACCATATGATGTATGAACATTTGCCAGAAATCCTTGCGCTTCACATCAAAGAACTGGGTGGCGGTCAGAGACCAATAGAAGGACATCGATATCATGTAGTACCACCAGATATCGTTGCTCACCGACTGCGGGGGGAGAGCGCGATTAGTGGATTCAATTGAATTCTGGGATGAACACACTCACCTGATGGGGATAACCGTACCAGCAACTCTTGACATCCCAGAACCAGGGCTTGTCCCACAGCACGATTACACCGAATATAAAGCTATACAGATAGTAGACGCACCGCCATGTGTTCTCGCAGAACTTCACCAGGGTGGACGGCTTGTCCTGGGCGCGACGCAGACGCCACCAGCGCTCAATCTGGCGCTCGGTCATATCCGCCTGTTTGGACAGCGGTGCCAACTGCGAGAGAGAGAGAGCACGAACAGAATATCGTTATTATTTATGACTGATTGACTGCTAAGATGGCTGACTAAATGATTGACTGATTAAGTAATAGACTGATTAAACGATTGACCAATCGACTGCATATTTAATTGACTGATTTTACCTCTTATAATGTTGATAAACAAAAACACAGTTTAGAGAAAATTCCTACAATTTAGGAAAAATTGTGAAGAACTATTATGCAACAATTCTTCTCTTTTATGCGATCGACTTTTTATTTATGATTTATTTATTTTATTGGAGAATATGCTACTTCTATTATTTATTTTATTGAATCGAAAAACTAGTTTTAAATGTATTGACGGCTTATCGAAACTGATACCAATCGATCTGAATCGATATCAAAATATAACCGATCTGAACTGATCTCTACTCACCCACTTGTGGTCCAAATGCGATGATTTGGCATACGCCGTCTCTAATGTAGGAACATTTGCCGCTTTCTTAGGTCTAGAGCTTCGAATGCCCAACGATTTGCCAACTGGTGATATCCAAAAGCTGCAATAAACCAACAACAAATTTATTAATAATATGGTAAATACGATAATAAATAAAAATATTTATAGATATCCAGAAAAGTTATTTATTGGAACAGAGTTCTGCACTATCGTAATGCTATAATTTATAATCACGACCTAAAGTTTATCAGCAAAAGTAACGATTAATAAGGGGAACGACTAGCAGGTACCCTATAAAAAGACAAATGTGGAGTGGGAATAAATACTCCCCGCTTTAAGATTAATTAGAGTAGACTCTTAAAGTGTAGTAAGATTAGATATATTGAGATATACCCTTTTATCAAGCTAATGCTTCAAAAGAACACTCGTACTCTGTTTCTCTGCCTCTTTAAGTATACCTAATTAGACAGCTAAAATAAACGATTGCCAATTAGCAAAAACGTTATCTTTAAAATTGTGCTTTTTTATCGGTTTTTCAGAGCAGTAAGAAATAAATCTAAAATTTGCAAAAACAATCAATTTTATCTGGATGTGATTAAAAGTGAACTCATTTGCCTTAGATTTTGTTTTATTTTATAGGAGGAATATTTTAATAAAATAATAAATACTAATTGCATTAATAAATTACTATAAAAGGCAACCCTCGTATAATAATAAAAATTAAGAATAAGCAATTATACAATTCCACGGCGCAATTTAAAGAACTATATATTATAACCTCGCTGAATTAATAATTAAATTTCTTAGCAACTTCTTTAGTTTTCTTATATGATTAACATTTTTAAATTTAAAATTTTTAATACTAATAAATTGTTTTACTGTTTATCTGATTGTTTATTTTACACATATGCTGAATAAATTTCCAGTATCTCTTTTGCTGTGAAATTTGGCAACAGCGCAACAAATAAATTTTGCGCAATTTTCAAACATGAAGAAGACGCAGAAGAAGAACTTTATTTAGGCCCAACTAAAATATGCGGAAACTTTTGCAGCACATTGGAATTCCAAAGCAACAACTACAAATGGCCCGGCCCCGGCCATTCCCAACTGCCTGTCTGTCTCTGTATCCAGCTCTCTCTGTCTGTCTGGAACGTGTGAAGCATGGCAACACTGGACAACAACAACAACAACAACAACAACAATTGACTAGCGCCCATGCATAAGCAATTGTGAGCATGGCATAATCCAAGTTGTCTTTTGACTACGCTTTTCGGAAGTTAATTCGCTAATGAAATCGAAAATGGCCAGGCCCCAGAGCCCCACAGAGCCCCAATAGAGCCCCATGATCTCCAGCCAAGACACTGATCATCGAATGCGTCTGGCATTTTCAATTAGTTGTTGTTTTTCGTCGTTCTCTATGGATGCCCGCTGTATGCAAAGCACACGTCCGAAAATAGAATTAAGGAAGCCCATAAATAATTACTTCAAAGCATATATACATACATATATTATTTATGTATGTGCATTACTTGGTCAAACAAGGGGGCCAAAGGGTCGCACCACCAATTGCTCTTACTCCAATGAAATTCGTGTTAATTATGACAATATATATTTAACTCGATTTGATTTGATTTGCTTTACAGAGTGTTACACTTAACGCTGACCTCAGAGCTCAGCTCAGTCGGGTTCAAGTTCAAGACCCTTAGGCACCTCACAATAAAACAATTCGATGCCGTCTAGCCGACTCAAGCATGCGCTATCTATGAATATGTTTTTCGAAAAACATATGGGTATTTTATTAAATATATTATATCAACTGTCAATAACATTTGGGTTTGCCAGGCACAATCCGCTATCTTTCAATTTAAACAGTCTCTTTTTCACTCGTGTTTCGCCAGTGTTTGTGAATTTGCCAAAGTTAATTTTATGATTTTTAATAATGTAGCATGCAATTTTTTTATTCAGAATCAAGCTAGAGGACACATCATGACAAAAATGTTGTCAAACATGCAGGTTCGACAAAGTTATGAAAGTTTGAAATATGGGAGCTATGGATTCGAGGAGCTATGCATGTCATAATTTGTCTCCGTTTTGGCATAATTTTTGACGAAAAATGTTACCCCCTCAAAATCAGTTTTAATGTTGTTTTTTATCCTAATTTTGCCAACCACAATCCATTAAAAATGTAAATTTGCAATTCTAAATTTTGAAAAATTTTTTTTTTGAAAATAAGTAAGGGGGGAGTACATGATATTTTTCAAAAAAAATCCAAAAATTTTAATTTTTCAAAATTAATAATATTTAAATGCAGAATTGATCGAGAGGTCAAATGATGATCAAAATGTCATCAACCATGAAAATCGGTTTAGTTTTGACAAAGTTATGGGTGTTTAAAGTATGGGACCTAGGGATCTGAGAGCTTTACATGTCAAAATTTTTGCCCATTTTAGCATGATTTTTGACGAAAAATTTGACACCCTCAGAATGACTTTTAATGTTGTTTTTTATCCTAATTTTGACAACCACAATCCATTAAAAATGTAAATTTGAAATTCTAAATTTTGAAAAATTTTTTTTTTCGAAAATAAGTAAGGGGGGAGTACATGATATTTTTCAAAAAAAAATCCAAAAATTTTAATTTTTCAAAATTAAAAATATTTAAATGCAGAATTGATCGAGAGGTCAAATGATAATCAAAATGTCATCAACCATGAAAATCGGTTCAGTTTTGACAAAGTTATGGGTGTTTAAAGTATGGGACCTAGGGATCTGAGAGCTTTACATGTCAAAATTGTTCCCCATTTTAGCATGATTTTTGACGAAAAATTTGACACCCTCAGAATGACTTTTAATGTTGTTTTTTATCCTAATTTTGACAACCACAATCCATTAAAAATGTAAATTTGCAATTCTAAATTTTGAAAAATTTTTTTTTCGAAAATAAGTAAGGGGGGAGGTACATGATATTTTACAAAAAAAAATCCAAAAATTTAAAATTTTCAAAATTAAAAATATTTAAATGCAGAATTGATCGAGAGGTCAAATGATGATCAAAATGTCATCAACCATGAAAATCGGTTTAGTTTTGACAAAGTTATGGGTGTTTAAAGTATGGGAGCTAGGGATCTGAGAGCTTTACATGTCAACATTTTTGCCCATTTTAGCATGATTTTTGACGAAAAATTTGACACCCTCAGAATGACTTTTAATGTTGTTTTTTATCCTAATTTTGACAACCACAATCCATTAAAAATGTAAATTTACAATTGTAAATTTTGAAAAATTTTTTTTGTTCGAAAATAAGTAAGGGGGGAGTACATGATATTTAAAAAAAAAAATCCAAAAATTTAAATTTTTCAAAATTAAAAATATTTAAATGCAGAATTGATCGAGAGGTCAAATAATGATCAAAATGTCAACAACCACGAAAATCGGTTCAGTTTTGAGAAAGTTATGCATGTTTGAAGTATGGGACCTAGGGATCTGAGAGCTTTACATGTCAAAATTGTTGCACATCTCTCTAGTGCACTGACAAGCCCCTCGCCCAATTGTAGCGCAGCACAGGCACCAGCACAAATTTCATGTTCAAATGAATAAAGACTTGCGCCCGCATAAGCACGGATTATGTATGCGCACTTACACATAAATATATGTATTTATATGCATTGATGAATACATATTAATGCATAATATTACGGTTGCGACAGCTTTAGAATTCGTAATGCCCACTTATAGGAAGCGAGCCGCAGCGCGTGGCTGCAGCCTGCCAATCAGTAATAAATCAAAGTACAGAAAAACACGTAAATTAAAAAACCTTAGCAACATTTTGTCAATTGACAGAAAACAAAAACAAAAACAAAAAGAATTCAAATAATTGAACACAACACACACAAACACACCACAGCACACAACAGTACTCGATACTTGAGCGGCCAGAACACCAAGGGCGACAGCGATGCCCGCTGGAATCTACCACGAACGGCAGGTGGCGCAAATGTGCGCACTGCACGCGCTCAACAATCTGTACCAGGGCCGCAATGCGTTCACCAAGGGGCAGCTGGACGGCTACTGCTATCAGCTGACGCCGCGCTGGTGGCCGAATCCGCACCGCTCGTGGCTGGGCTGGGGCAACTATGACGTGAACGTGGTCATGTATGCGGTGCAGCAGCGCAACTGCGAGGCGATCTGGTTCGATCGGCGGCGGGATCCCAACTGCCTCGACCTGGACGCCATCTTCGGGTTCATATTGAACGTTGGCGCCCCGATGAGCATCGCCTACTACATACGGCTGCCGGGGCTGCGGGCCCGCCACTGGGTGGCCCTGCGGCGCATCGAGGGTTGTTTCTACGACCTGGACTCGAAGCTGATGCGGCCGCGCCGCATTGGCGGCGAGCAGCACTTTTTGGAATTTCTGCGCTGTAAGCTGATGCCCGAGAATGATCATGAGCTTTTCGTTATAGTCACGCAGCAGCAGGCAGAGCAGCAGCAGCAGCAGCAGCGCTGGCTGAAGCCGGAGTATCGAGTAACGCAGGGAAGCCTGTAAATACACACACATACACATAAATAAAGACTTTTTACTTTGGCATCGATAACATTTTTGTACCGATAACCAGTTGTCGTTGTTGCCTATCGTTGTGCGTGCAGTTAATTACAGTTACCACGCAGTGCTGATAATTTAGCCGTTTTTCAAATTTGGCTTATATTGCAGGTTTAACATCACATCGTTAAATTTTTTGGCTTTTATCAGCATCTTTATGTGGCGCAGATAAACTTTTACGTTTACCTAAGCGGAATGTCAAGGATCTAAATAGGGGCCCACAATCTGTGCTTCTATTAAGAGAAGATAAAAACAACGACGTTGCAGTCGGGTGTAACCGACGACTTAATACTCGTTCGCATTTGTACATAAAAAATAATTTTTAAATAAACTTTGCATCTGGGCCACTTTTCCACCCAGAACCTACTGCATGCTTTACATGTCAAAATTTTTGGCCTCTTTAAATCGATCTCCGATAGCTTCTTAGCTGTTTTTAGCTAACTTCTCATCATCAATAGCTGGCAACACTGACAATTGCGAGTGCTCGCACTCGATTGGCAATTAACGATAAATGCCACAATTATTTAACAATTTTGATAAACGCAAAACGAGCGCACGAATGCATGTTTTATATTCGTATATGTGCATATACATATTTTCATCAAAATTACGGCAAGTCCAGCAATTGCTGGTGTTATCAGCGGCAACAACACACGTATGTGTGAGTGAGTTGCTATTTTGGCGCATTAGCATGTGCGCACAGCGAGAGAGAGAGAGAGAGAGCGAGAGAGCGTGTGATGATGATAATTCATCACGCAAACGATTCGAGATTGCAATAAAAAAAACAGAAACACATTAAAATACTGTAAAGCTTTTGTATGTGTGTGTATTTTGCGATGACTCATGCTCTTTAGCATAAACCTTGAACAGTGTCATTCGAGCAGTTCTGCGGCGATAACAAGATCATTGGAATTCGCCCCAAAAACCAAGTCATACTGTTATCGCGCGCTGCTAAACAGCTGATTGAAAAGGAATGGCAACAACAGCAACAAAAAAAAAAACGGTGCTAATTGGCCGTTTAACATATTGCACTTAAAAGTAACGCGTGTGCGTGTGTATGTGTGTGATTGCGTGTGCGTGTGCTGGCGGCAGCGGCCTTCTGTGTGCGTAAAACACGTGCACTTTTTGGCCTGTCGCTGGGGCAAACTTTGTTACGTTACGAAGCTGGCAGCAGCGATAAACCAGCCGAGAAGCAAAAAATAAAAACTAGTTTGGATTTAGATTAACGACACAACAATAGCGGCAAATGGAGGTGTCTGTGTGTGTGTGTTTTCGTTCTTGGAAAGTAATGGAGAAACTGCAGTACACACACACACACACACACACACACACACACACACACACACACACACACACACACACACACACACACACACACACACACACACACACACACACACACGGACAATTGACGCCGGCTCGACCTGATTAGATTTAGTCATTAAATGATGCACGTGTGTGTGCAAATGTCTGTCTGAGTGGGCCATTTATTTTGAAGTGAACTTTAAATTTTATAGCGCTTGGCTGGCTGCGCGCTCTGAGGGTCGCCTGATACGTAATCGCATCAAATATGTACATACATATATACACAAATATGCTTGCATAAAATCAAATACTCCCACAACATTTGCGCATACATGGGATTTGCTCGTATACACATAAATATATATATATACGTTTAGATTTGTTGTAATTGTTGTTGGTTTTCTCATAACATTCCAGTGTGCGCGTCCAATTTGGAAAAGCTAGCCACGATTACCAGGAATGGAACGGAACTGAGTCACAGGCGTTCACACCACTGACTCAAGCGTGTGTCACACACACACACACACACACACACACACACACATACATACATATATATATCATAATGTAATCGCGATAGTGCGCATTATCAAATTTTATTCCACTTTTACGTAAATCTTGCCCGCAAATCTTATCAACAAATGCTCAAGTTGTGTGGGCAAGGGGCTTTGGGGGGAAAGGGTGCTGCTGTCGATGCCACACACGCACACACACCAAATTTGTTGACGACCCTGAAAGCCAATTCTCGTTTCAGAAACTCTGAAAATCAGAAGAAAACAAACTATAAAAAAAAAACCAGTAAACCAGACAGCCATGACAAACATTTAAGTATTATGCGGTTATAGTTCAATAGAAGCGCTGCACAAGTTTTTAAAACGCGAAGTTGGCAGCTTCACATTTACTGCAGGCCATCCAAAAAAATAGAAAGAGAACAAAAAAACTATTTGGAACTGTGGTATGGAACGAAACGCAGGTGCGCCTTGTCCCATTTGCCTACATAGTCCATGGAAGTGTGAGTGTGAGTGTGTGTAAATATTAGCGAAAATTCACGTGAACATTTGTAATTATGTTAATTACAACATGCAAAGTGCAAGCGACTCGGCACGCAACACACACACACACACACACACACACACCCCACATTTGTAGGTGTGTGGGTCTTGCTAAATAAATGTAAGGTTAACTGCCAAAAAACAAAAACAAAATTGCACCAGTCGGGAATGACCGACTAGGAAATACCCTAAAAGCACCTCCGAATTAAAAATCCGTTTATGCACACATACGAAAAAAACATGAGTGCTTAGTCGTGAGTATCCGACGAACAGATACTCTGTTCCCAAATGCATACGTACATACTTTTATATATGTACTTTAATATATGTATCAAAATTGGTGGCCTAGCTCTTTAAATCTCAGAAATATGTTAAAAATACCAAGCCTAAAATCGATATTTATCGGTATTAAGAAAATGAAGCAAGATAACAAAAAATGGGTAGAATTGTTATATATATTTCTTTTATCTCTGACAGACTCAACTAATCGACCTAATCAAGAAGAAATATAGTTTAAAGGCTCAGAAATGGCTCCTGAGGCATTTGCACAAAACAATCACACCTTTGCTTAACCATTTTCAATGGGTAAAGGGTATTACAAAGGGGCAAATGCACTGCTGCACACTGAGGCAAACGCTGAGAGCCTAAATCAAATTGTTAATATTAAGAACGGTGATAAGAGCCCTTATCAAAATTAAAATTTCAAATTCAAATTTCAATTGTAATCTGATTATACTGTAAGTGTATGTACATATGTATGTATTGAAGTGTGCATGTTTTCATTATGACTAATAGTTGCAATTACGTATCGCTTGTAAACTTAGACGTTCGTGACACTGTAATCGGTTTTTTACCGTATACCGTATACAATTTCGGGTTCAAATCATTCGCACGCTACCAATTCATTTAATTTGCTTTTGTCTCTAAAGTTTTGCCTTACCAACACTAACAAGCCTCACAGTATTTTCAATTTAATGAGCTTTATGGAGATAATTTTCATGGCTTGTTTGAATATTTTTAATTCAAAAGAATATTTAACAATTAACAATAAATTTATTAAAAATAATCACCTGTGCATAAGCAGGGCAATCTTTTCATATTTTTAACCGTATATTTTGCAGCAACAACAAAAATTTATCATTTGAATCTAATGTTAGATTTGTCACAAGTTTTTCGAGAGCCCGCAAACCACTGTGCGGCACAGCACAGAAAAAAAAAAAGGGGGGGGGGGAAGACAAAAAAGAAGCAAATGCAGGGCGCCGCAGTTTCTGCTGTTATTGTTATGCTTGTATTTGTTTAGTGCATACAAGTATAAACAAATAGCCTATTTTTGTTGTTGCCATAGTTGTTGTTTTAACTAAACAATTTGTAAGCGCTGGGCGGCACGGCGGCTCCCCGCGCAGATCGTTGCGCTCTCATTTTTGTGTATTTGTTTGTGTTTGTGTGTAAACTGAGATTCCAATGGAACGCGACGACGTCGCCGCAGCCGCTACTTTTGCGCTTGTTTGAAATCGAAGAAGTGGATGAAGGAAAACATAAAGTTGCAAAAGGCGCTGGCAGAGGGCGGGCAACAACAAACACGCACACACATGTGTATATATAAATATACACAAACAATGTTGGGCGTTTCCACGTGAGGTTATGTTTGGGTTAAAAAGTGAAAAACAAATGTGCAAGAACAGCGCTGCCGTAGAAAAGAAATACCCTTGAAAACATATGCAGGATGTGCGCTATATATTTACATATATTTAACTGTGTTTGTTTTATATTTAAGATACTATTACATAGAGTACCGATATTAAAGTTATTTTGAAGATTCGTTTGGGAGCTCTATTTAGTGAAGATATCGTAAAAAACCATAAGATCATTATCAATTACCAAGTTTGGTTCAAATCTGTTGGGAACAAACAAGTTTTTCATACAAAAACTCATTTTTTGACCGACAGTTCCATAGGCAGCTGGTTGACATCGTGATCCAATCCAACCGATTCCGACATATCTATTGCGTGCAACTAATTTTCATCAATTTAGCTCTAAAAGTGGTCGATTAGTTCGCAATAGACACAGACAGATAGAAAGATGGACGTAACTACTTGGACTCGACTGTTGTTCCTAATCATGAGTGTATGTATATATACTTTAAAGGGTTAACAGTTACACATTTCGTGCCAAAATTCAATTACCCTCGCAAGGGTATAAAATGCGTTAGCTTACTGTACATTGCACAGCATGCAGACGCACACAAACAAACGAGCGTGTCTGTGTCCCGAGCCATGTAGGTGTGTCCGTGTGTACACAATGCCAGTGCTTGAAAGCGGCGCGGTCAATGGGAACATTTACAGTAAAATAAACCAGCACACACACACAACCACATGCATAAGCGCCGCATAAGTTTAATGAATTGCGGCGACGCTGGAAAAACGCTAAAAAAAAAAGGGCGTACATACATGTAGACAATAACTGTAAGTTGAAATATTTTTTTTTGGCTTTTGGTTTAGAGTTTTTCTTTTATTAATTTGACTCACCGCTCCAGTGTGTAGCGTACCAGCATAACGACAGCGGCCAATGGAATGGGCCAGATCAGATCGCGATAGTTGGCATGGACAACATCTGGACGCGAGCCGGGCGCGATATCCGCCCATGTTGTATTTGGCGGCAGCCAAATATGCGTACTCCAGAATGCACTGCTGAATTTATTGATTATATCCATGTCGGCTTTCGTTTAAATGCTTCCGTCTTCTCGTCTGCCTTTTTTCCGCACACAGTTTAGTGCTTTCAGCTCTCTCTCGCACGCACACACAGAGAGACAGAGAGAGACACTGGTCACAGGGCGGCGTTGAATTAACAGGAATTTCTATTTGAGTATAGATGGGGCGGCTTGCTCTGTTTGGGCTCTATTTGGTTTTTTTTCTGGTGTATATTTTTTTTTTTGGTTTAATTTTCTGATTGGTGTTTGTTCCCTCTGCCTGACTAACTTTTTTATTTCATTTTTTTTTTTGGTGTGTTCTCTGTTGTTTTATGCCGCCTTCGTTGTCAGTTATACATATACAGTCGCTCACAGCTTATTTCAACCAGCACCCAACAAAAACTTTAAATAGCTATAACAACTAAACTAGAATATATATTAAAATTATTTAAACGCAGGTTGCTAGTCTACTGTTTTAACTTAATAAATATGACTTCATTTATTTTTTCATATTTTTTTTTATATTTTATAACAATTAAAAACTAAAAAAACAACCAAAAACAATGTCACAGCTTATTTCAACCAGGTAACAAATTATATTTTAAAATTAAGTTTATAGCTAAATTAAAAATATTTTAATATTTGGTATGACCGCCCTTCTGTTCTACGATCAATTTGAGCCTCTTTGGCACAGATTCGACCAACTTTTGGGTCACATCCGGCGTAATTTTGGACCATTCCTCAACCAGGGCTGTTTTTAGGTCGGATTTATTGGAAATTTTCCGTTTGCGGATGTTTGTGTCCAAAATTGCCCACAAATTTTCAATGACATTAATGTCGGGCGACTGTGCCGGTGGTTGCATAACATGGGGACAGTTCCAAATCAGCCATGTCTGAACAATACCTGACTTATGTTTCGGATCATTGTCCTGATAAAACCGGAACTCATCACGAATGCCCAGATTCTCCGCACTTTCATGCAAATTGGCTTTTAAAATTTGGAGGTAATGAGACTTGTCCATCGTTGTCTCAATAAACTCCAAATTTCCAACACCAGCTGCCGACATACAGGCCCAAACCATAACGCTGCCACCGCCGTGTTTGACTGTAGCCTTTAGGTTATTTGCTTGCAGCTCTGTGTTTGGCTTACGCCATACATATGAGGGTCCATCAGAGCCAAAAATATTAAATTTGGACTCATCAGCAAAAATAACCGACTTCCAAAAGTTAAGGTCCTTATTTAAGTGCTCCTTAGCAAATTTTAAACGGCACGTTTTATTTTTTGCGCTTATAAAAGGCTTCTTGCGCGCTATTCTGCCATTATAGTCGTGCTCCCGAAGTACACGGCGAATAGTCTCTGGGTGGCATGACTTCCCCAACTCTTCTTCCACTTCACTGGCCACTTTTGGAGCCGAAAGCTTGGGATTTTCCCGGATTTTCCGAACAATATAGCGCTCGTCCGTCGGATTGAAAATTTTATTGGGCGCATTTCTCCCCTTGTTGTGCGTTCTATTTTCGCGGACATACCGGTATATAATGCTTTGGACTGTGGAATCACTCAGTCCAACCATCTCACCAATTTTCCTACGCGAATGGCCATTTTTGAAGTGATTAAGGACAAGTTCCCGCTGGTCAATCGTCGTACGTGGTCCCATTTCGCAAAACAAATTTTTGTGCAAGTTCTCCTCACAAAAATTGCAAGAAATTAACTTGAACGTATTGAGAATTTAATGACTAAAGCATAGAAAAAAAATCAACCGTTACTTTGCAACATAACGGATCATTGCTCAGCTGCGAAAGATTTGGTTGAAATAAGCTGTGACATTGTTTTTGGTTGTTTTTTTAGTTTTTAATTGTTATAAAATATAAAAAAAAATATGAAAAAATAAATGAAGTCATATTTATTAAGTTAAAACAGTAGACTAGCAACCTGCGTTTAAATAATTTTAATATATATTCTAGTTTAGTTGTTATAGCTATTTAAAGTTTTTGTTGGGTGCTGGTTGAAATAAGCTGTGAGCGACTGTATATGCTACATATACATGGCTGTGTGTACGTACATAAGTGTGAGAATTTGCATTCACATAGAATTGTGGAACAAACAAAAAAATATTTAATAAAATACACCACGCGTTGCGAGTAGCAGCACACAAACACAGACACACCTACGCGCACTGAGAACTAACCGCCGAAAATGTCAGGCACAGTGGCACACAGGGAACTAAACTGAATGCACACTTGAAACTGTCAGAGACAACCGAAATGTTGGCTTTAGCTTTAGACGTATCAAAAAAAAAATGTTGGGAAATTTAGAAATTAATAATAATATACGTATAAACCATATATGAGAAGCGCGCACACACGAACCGCTTTACTTATTATTATCGCTTAAGTCGTGTGATGGTTCGTTCGTTCTTGCTACCCGCTTGACAGCATTGCCAACACTGTGGCCAATGTTGCCAGCACTTGAGGGCACATGTTGATTTGTGAGTAAATATGACTGTTACGCTCAACATGAGCATAGTGATGTGTAAATTGCCAATGTCAACACGAATTCAATTGATTATTGCATTATCGATAGCATACAGAATGCGAGCCTTAAATAATACTGTCAGAGCTGCCCAGCGTTTAACAACACTGATGCACAGACAACATTTTGACGTTTCTGCTTCTTCGTCTTTGGTTTTTTTTTATTGTGACACTGCAAGCGACGTTTATTGTGTGTTAATTTTAGTTAAATTCGTTTTTAGCATATAATTTAGTTATTTAATTTATTACAATGGCTGAATTTCTGGACTCCGAGGCCGCCGAATCGGAGGTATGTGTGTTTGCCCGTGTTTAACGCGCGCAAATTGCGATTTCTCTGCATGCTACGCGTTCTGTTGCAGGCGCGTGTGTATATATATATATATATATATGTATGTATGTGTGTATATGTATTGCATTTTTTCGTTTGCAGGATGAGGAAGAATTGGATGTGCATGAACGGAAGAAACTGAAAAAACTAAAAGCTGCCGTCTCGGATAGCAGCGAGGAGGAGGAAGGTACGTATCCGGCTATAAAAAGAAAATCCCGCCCAATTCCCGCAAAATTTTTCGTATCGCAAATTTGTCTATTATCTGTCGGCCAGTGAGCGGTTTGCCGCTTTGTCCTCCCTTTGCTCAAATTGTGGCAATGTATGTTCTGCATACATATACTGTATGTATATACTGCAAATATATGTTTCATATTTTGGACATTTGTGGGCCGCCAGGCAGGTGTCTACGTTTTGTTTACAACTTTGAGGTTATGTGCTATGTTGTTATACCCTTCGGCGGGGGTATTTGAATTTCGTCACGAATTGTGTGACGTGTGAAAAAAGAACCACTACACATATGTTTACCATTTAGCATATGTAAGAATATGTAATAACATACATTTTTTTTATTACAAATATTTTTAGTGAAATTTATTTCGATTGAAGTTTGCATACTTTTTTGCGAGATATTTTAACCAACTCAACTAAGTGCCGCCTAAATATATAAGCCCTTTTGTTTGTGTCAAGATACCTTAAACATCTCTTACATATTTTTCCATATAAATTGGTCAAAAATGTAGATTAGTTGAGAAATATATATATTTTGAGAGAGTCTGTAAACAAAACCACCTGCACACAATACTCTACAAATTGGTTTCCTTGTGCCTTTCACAGACGATGAGGAGCGTTTGCGGGAGGAGCTTAAGGATCTTATTGATGACAATCCGATTGAGGAGGACGATGGCAGCGAGAATGATTCAGACACCGGCAGTGGGGGAGATGAGGATGCCGGCAGTGGTAAAAAGCGAAAAAAGCACGAGGACGATGATCTCGACGATCGTCTCGAGGATGATGATTACGATCTGATCGAGGAGAACTTGGGCGTCAAAGTTGAACGACGCGTAAGTTGCAGTTTGGATGCCATTGTACGCCCTATCTTCAATTACTTCTCTTTGTTTATGCAGAAACGTTTCAAACGCCTGCGACGCATCCACGACAACGAAAGCGATGGCGAGGAGCAGCACGTGGACGAGGGACTCGCACGCGAGCAAATCGCTGAGCAGCTGTTCGATGAGAACGATGACGTAAGTGCTGTGAACATTGATTCCAACGATTTGTTTCAACAATTATAACTCTATTGTTATCACTTGCAGCAAAGCATCGAGAGACGCAGCGAGCGCAGTATTCGGGAGGCGGACGCATTCGATGACGAGGAGAGCGAATCCGATGCCGATGATTTTATTGTGGATGACAATGGCCGTCCCATTGCCGAGAAGAAAAAGAAACGTCGACCCATCTTCACAGATGCGTAAGTACCACAAACATATGGTGGTACAAAATTGCTTTATGAATAAGTCGCAGAATGATATAGTCTATATTCAGCTATTAGCACTCCAGTTACCAGATTGAGGTCCCATGTATGCTTCCTTTAACAAAATCAGCTGCCACAAATCAAAAGTTAATTAGAACGAACTATTGAAATCACTTTGCATCACTATTTAAATGAAATCGAACAAAAACTGTTGTCTTTGGAATAATGTATAAAGATTTATTGATTGAAATTCTAGCTTATGAAGGAATTTTAGTATTCTAATTTATACTCATTAGGTGTGATTTAAGTATTCTTATTCTTATATACAACTGCGAAAAAAAAAATAGCACCACTATGACATTTTTTCTTATTGATCAAAAAAATAACAATTAGTATTGCGATATTTTAAAAATTTGATATTTAATATATTGCTTAGTATTCCCCCTAAACGAAAAGGTAGTACTTCGCTTGTAATGGTAATAGATTTTTTTTTTTTTTGTAATTTTAAGGGAAAAGGTCGAAAAAATGGCGGCAAAAATAATAGCACCACTTATGCTTTTTCATGAAAAACGTTAAATTTCGTACAGTTTCTTCGACAAAAAGCACGTACTCAAGAGATTTAACTTCGATTTCATTATTTTAAGCATTATGTTTAAAAAAAATCCAAAATTATTGATACAATGGGCCTTGGAATACGGAAAAGTGCAAAATCATCAGAAAATTGATATTGTATGGAAAATCAAAGAGATAACTTGGTCGATTGATTGGCTTTTCAATTAAAAATATACTAAATGACATAAACTATAAAGAAAACGATGAAACACGTAGATAAAAAGGAGCTATACGACAGATTTACGTCAAAGTGTTGATCCTCGAGAGCACACAGTATCCTTTCAAGGCTGCAAATGACATAAAAAAGGAAGCTTAATACAACTGTGGCACTGAAAACAGTTCACACATGTGTCAAACAACAAAATTTAAATGCTTGCAGCCCAAGAAAGGTCCGTCTCCTTAAATGCGAAACATATTGCCAAGCGCATGAAGTTAGCAAAGAATCGTCAAAATTGGCCAACCCAAAAATGTAGTAATATTTTATGAACAGATGAGAGTAAAGTTGTTATGTTTGGTAGAAAAGACTCTCGTTCGAACGTCTAGTACCCTTAAAGCTCAAAATACAATCCAAAATTCACTACAAAGACTTTTAAACATGGTGGGCCAAACATACTGGTATGGGCTTGTTTTTGTTATTAGGAGTAGGTCCAATACATTGAGCCAAACTCATAATGAACCAACACGGTTGCGTCAATATGTTAGATGCAGTAATGCTACTCTAAGTAGAGTATAAAATGGCGCTATTATGGGTCTTCCAAGAAGGCTATGACCCCAAACACGCCACCAGGAAAGCAAAGGAATGGTTCAAAAGAAAACCAGTGAACGTTTTGGAGTGCGCTGTGCAGCCAGCAGATCGAAAATCTATAGGCTAATGTCAAAAAGGCAGTTGCTAGTATTAAACCAACTAGCAACGGATCACTTTGGCAAGCCATTTACGAGTCCTGGTGGAAAATTCCTCTGAAACGGTACCAGGACTTGGTTGAATCGATGCCAAGTCGTTAAGCAGCCTTTATTTCCAATAAAGGTATCGCAACTATATATTCAATTGATAAAATATTCTTAGTTTTGACACACAATTATCTTTAAGTAATGAAAGTCTTAAATATTTCTCATTTTTATAA
Source organism: Drosophila sordidula (assembly GCA_035047465.1). Classification (NCBI taxonomy): domain Eukaryota; kingdom Metazoa; phylum Arthropoda; class Insecta; order Diptera; family Drosophilidae; genus Drosophila; species Drosophila sordidula. The sequence continues at coordinate 15,415,365 of JAWNPQ010000136.1, forward strand.
TTTTAAGTGAATATTTGAAAAGTGGTGCTATTATTTTTGCCGCCATTTTTTCGACCTTCTCCCTTAAAATTAAAAAAATAAAATAAAATCTATTACCATTACACCGAAGTACTACCTTTTCATTTAGGGGGAATACTAAGCAATATATTAAATATCAAATTTTTAAAATATCGCAATACTAATTGTTATTTTTTTGATCAATAAGAAAAAATGTCATAGTGGTGCTATTTTTTTTTTCGCAACTGTATATAAAGCTTTGCAAGTAGATTAGCTGATATGAGCACTAAACAATTATGATTGCTGATTGATTGATTGATTGATTGAATGCCTTACACAGCTCACTGCAGGAGGGCCAGGACATCTTTGGCGTTGATTTTGACTACGACGATTTCTACAAGCCCGAGGAGGATGAGTACGAGGAGGAGTCCGAGGGCGACGAATACGACGAGGATCTGCTGGGCGGCGATGATTTCCGTGCGGCGAAAAAGAAGAAATCGCCGAAAAAGAAGGCGACCAAAAAGACAATCTTCGACATCTACGAGCCGAGCGAGCTGAAGCGCGGCCACTTCACCGACTTGGACAACGAGATCCGCAAAACGGACATACCGGAGCGCATGCAGCTGCGCCAGGTGCCGGTGACGGCGGTGCCGGAGGGTTCGCACGAACTGGACGACGAGGCCAACTGGATATATCGCTTCGCCTTCTGCAAGCAGACGGTGTCCGAGCAGGAGAAGGCCGACAACCGGGAGAAGATGCGCAAGCCGCCAACGGCCGTGAACAAGATCAAGCAGACGCTCGAGTTCATACGCAACCAGCAGCTGGAGGTGCCGTTCATAGCGTTCTACCGGAAGGAGTACGTCAAGCCCGAGCTGAACATCGATGATCTGTGGAAGGTCTACTACTACGACGAGCGCTGGTGCCAGCTGAACGAGCGGAAGCGCAAGCTGAAGCAGCTGTTCGAGAAGATGCGCCAGTTCCAGCTGGAGACGCTCTGCGACGATCCCGAGAAGCCGCTGCCGGACGACGTGCGCCTGATGCTCGACAGCGACTTCGAGCGCCTGAACGACGTCCAGTCCATGGAGGAGCTGAAGGACGTGCACATGTACTTTCTGCTCAACTATTCGCACGAGCTGCCCAAAATGCAGTCGGAGCTGCGGCGCAAACAGCTCCAGGAGCGGCGCGAGGTGCGTGCCCGTCGCCAGGCAGCCGCCGCGGCTGCCGCAGCGGCGTCCAGCGATGATGGCGGCGAAACTGGCGTGGACGGGCCCAACAACGGGCAGGTGGATAAGGGCGACCTGCACGCCAACGAGCTGGACGAGGCCGACGAACTGGAGCTGGCCGCCGACGAGCAACTGAAGCAGGCGCCCAACAGCAGCCCCTACGCGGTCTTCCGCAAGGCGGGCATCTGCGGCTTCGCCAAACACTTCGGCCTCACGCCCGAACAGTTCGCCGAGAATCTGCGGGACAACTATCAGCGCAACGAGGTCAACCAGGAGAGCCTCAGTCCCACGGAGATGGCCAAGCAGTATCTCTCGCCCCGTTTCATGACCGTCGACGAGGTCCTCCACGCGGCCAAATACGTCGTCGCCCGCCAGCTGGCCCAGGAGCCACTTCTGCGGAAAACGATGCGCGAGGTTTACTTCGACAGGGCGCGCCTGAACATCCGGCCGACGAAGAACGGAATGGTGCTGATCGACGAGAACTCGCCGGTGTACTCGATGAAGTACGTGGCCAAGAAGCCGGTGGGCGATCTCTTCGGGGATCAGTTCATCAAGCTGCTGATGGCCGAGGAGGAGAAGCTGCTGGAGATCAAGTTTCTCGACGAGTTCGAGGGCAATGCGAACGCCAACGGGCCGCCCGGCGACTACGTGCACGAGGCCACCCAGCTGTACCACCTCGATCAGTTCGCCAAGAACGTGCTCGAGTGGAACGCGTTGCGGGCGGAGTGCGTCCAGCTGGCGCTGAAGAAGTGGGTGATACCCGATCTGATCAAGGAGCTGCGCGCCACGCTGCACGAGGAGGCCCAACAGTTCGTGCTGCGCTCCTGCATCGCCAAGCTCTACAAGTGGCTCAAGGTGGCGCCGTACAAGCCCGAGATGCCCCAGCATCACAATTTCGAGGAGTGGAGCACACTGCGCGGCATCCGCGCCCTGGGCCTGGCCTACGATCCCGATCAGTCGGTGGCGGCGTTTTGCGCAGTGGCGAGCCCCGAGGGCGACATCTCCGATTATCTGCGGCTGCCGAGCATCCTGAAGCGCAAGAGCTCGCACAATCCCGAGGAGAAGGCCCAGAAGCTCGCCGATCTGCGCAAGCTGAGCGAGTTCATCAAGGCGAAGAAGCCGCACATTGTTGTCATTGGGGCCGAGTCGCGGGACGCGCAAATGATCCAGGCGGACATCCGGGAGATACTCAAGGACCTGGAGGCCAACGAACAATTCCCGCCCATCGAGGTGGAGATCATCGACAACGAGCTGGCCAAGATCTACGCCAACTCGAAGAAGGGCGAGTCCGACTTCAAGGAGTATCCGCCCCTACTCAAACAGGCCGTCTCGCTGGCCCGCAAAATGCAGGACCCGCTCGTGGAGTACTCGCAGCTGTGCGACGCCGACGACGAGATACTCTGCCTGCGCTACCATCCGCTGCAGGAGCGCGTGCCGCGCGAACTGCTGCTCGAACAGCTCAGCCTGGAGTTCATCAATCGCACCAGCGAGGTGGGCCTCGACATCAACCTGATGGTCCAGAACTCGCGCACCGTCAACCTGCTGCAGTACATCTGCGGCCTGGGGCCGCGCAAGGGCCAGGCGCTGCTCAAGCTGCTCAAGCAGAGCAATCAGCGGCTCGAGAATCGCACCCAGCTGGTGACCGTGTGCCACCTGGGGCCCAAGGTGTTCATCAACTGCAGCGGCTTCATCAAGATCGACACCAGCTCGCTGGGCGACAGCACCGAGGCGTACGTTGAGGTCCTGGACGGATCGCGGGTACATCCGGAGACGTACGAGTGGGCGCGCAAAATGGCCATCGATGCGATGGAGTACGACGACGAGGAGACGAATCCGGCGGGCGCTCTCGAAGAGATACTCGAGTCGCCGGAGCGACTCAAGGATCTGGATCTGGACGCGTTCGCCGTGGAGCTGGAGCGCCAGGGCTTTGGCAGCAAGAGCATCACGCTCTACGACATCCGCAACGAGCTGAGCTGCCTGTACAAGGACTATCGGTCCGCGTACCTCAAGCCCAGCACCGAGGAGCTCTTCGACATGCTGACCAAGGAGACGCCCGACTCGTTCTACGTGGGCAAGTGCGTGACGGCCATGGTGACGGGATTCACGTATCGCCGGCCGCAGGGCGAGCAGCTGGACAACGCGAATCCGGTGCGTATCGAGGACACCGACAGCTGGCAGTGTCCCTTCTGTCACAAGGACGACTTTCCCGAGCTGTCCGACGTGTGGAATCACTTCGACGACAACAACTGTCCCGGCCAGGCGTCCGGGGTGCGGTGTCGCCTGGAGAACGGTCTGCCCGGCTTCATACACATCAAGAATCTGTCCGACAAGCAGGTGCGCAACCCGGAGGAGCGCGTCCGCGTCTCCCAGATGATCCATGTGCGCATCATCAAGATCGACATCGATCGCTTCTCCGTCGACTGCAGCTCCAAGTCGGCGGACCTCAAGGACGTCAACAACGAGTGGCGGCCGCGTCGCGACGCCTTCTACGACTTCGTCACCGAGGAGCTGGACAACCGCAAGGTCACCGACGCCAAGGCCAAGGCCATGAAGCGCAAGACCTACGCCCGCCGCGTGATCGCCCATCCCAGCTTCTTTAACAAGTCGTATGCGGAGGTCATCGCCATGCTGGCCGAGGCGGATCAGGGCGAGGTGGCGCTCCGGCCGAGCAGCAAGTCCAAGGATCACCTGACGGCCACGTGGAAGGTGGCCGACGACATCTTCCAGCACATCGATGTGCGCGAGGAGGGCAAGGAGAACGAGTACAGCCTGGGCCGCAGCCTCTGGATCGGCACCGAGGAGTTCGAGGATCTCGACGAGATCATCGCCCGCCACATCAATCCGATGGCCGTCGCCGCCCGCGAACTCCTGCAATACAAATACTACAAGCCCAACACGGCCGCGGCGAACGTGAACGAGCGCGACTTCATGGAGCAGGTGCTCCGCGAGGAGAAGGCCCGCGATCCCAAGAAGATACACTACTTCTTCACGGCGTCGAAGAGCATGCCCGGCAAGTTTCTGCTCGCCTACCTGCCCAAGACGAAGGTGCGCCACGAGTACGTCACCGTCATGCCCGAGGGCTATCGGTTTCGCGGCCAAATCTTCGACTCGGTGAGCAGCCTGCTGCGCTGGTTCAAGGAGCACTGGCTGGACCCGACCACCGCCTCCATGGCCGCCGGCAATGCGCTCCACGCCACGCCCTCCAACAACACGCCGTCGAACGCGCACAGCCTGATGATGCGTCCGCCGCCGGCGCTGACCTCCTCCTCGTCGAGCGGCCTTGGCGGGGCAGCCGGATCTGGAGGTGGCGCCGGCAGCGGCAGCGGCGGCGGCGGCTTTAGCAGCACAGGCAGCATGGCCGGCGGCACGCCGCGCAGCGGCATCAGCAGCAGCGATATGCGCAGCTCGAGCGCCTACTCCGTTACGCATTCCATGGGCGGCGGCGGCGGCTACGGCAGCGGCCTCAATCCGGCCGCGACGTCCGCCGCCGCCAGCCATTACGGCACCGGCAGCGGCGGCACGCCCACCTTCGGCGTCTACATCAACACACCGTACACGCCCAGCGGCCAGACGCCCTTCATGACGCCCTACACGCCGCACGCGACCCAAACGCCCCGCTACGGCCACAACGTGCCCAGTCCCAGCTCGCAGTCGAGCAGCAGCCAGCGCCATCACTACGGCGGCACGCCCCGCTACTACGACATGGGCGGACCGAGCGCCTACAACAGCGCCAGCATGCCGCAGCAGCACCAGCAGCATCACCACCTGCAGCAACAGCATCAGCAGCATCAGCATCAGCATCAGCATCATCACCAGCAGCAGCAGCAGCAGCAGCAGCAGCAACGTGCCAAAGAGAACCTCGACTGGCAGCTGGCCAACGATTCGTGGGCGCGTCGCAAGCCGCAGCACCAACAGCAGCAGCAGCATCAACATCAACAGCAACACCAGCACCAGCACCAGCAGCAACAGCAACAACAACTGGGCCTGGGCATGAGCATGCCCGGCTCGGGCTCCGGCGCCGGCTCCGGTTCCACACCCACCAACGAGTATCATACGACGAGCAGCGCCAGCCGCAACGTGGCCTCCTCGAAGTCATCGGTGCGCAGCACGCCGCGCACAAACACCTCGCCGCACTCCATGAACCTGGGCGACTCTACGCCCCTCTACGATGAGAACTAGACTACTCTTTAAAAAACAAACAACAAACTGAAAACACAAAACACAAAAACCTATGCTGCGTTTGTGTTGGATTTAATTATATATATATACATAAGTAATAAGTATATTACTCTGTACACTCACAAATTAAGCAAATGGAAACTCAACGCAAACCCTAAGCATTCAAAGCATTAATAAAAGTAAATACACAGAAAAAACAACTTTTTAAATGCCTCAACGTTTATTCCATTCGATAAACGGCTATCGATTTTGTGCGCATGCGTTGGCCAACACTGCGCAAATGTAAATCCTGCTAAAATTTTCAATGGGCAATTCTTGTTAACGCACACCCCAAGCATTCAAAATGCATTAAATACCTCGACGTTTATTCTATTCCATTCAAAATGCATTTAATGCCTTAAGATTTATTCCAGTCAATACGTTAATTCTATTCCATTCAAAATGCAGTAAAGGCTTTACGATTTATTCCAGTCGACAAACGGCTATTTTGTTTTTGTGCGCATGCGTTGGCCAACACTGCGCAAATTAACATCCTGCTCAAAATCCCAATGAGCAAGGGGGCAATTTTTTTTTGCCTGTTGTGTTGAAACTTCTTAATTAGAAAGAGACAGTGGACAAATGTCCTATGAAAAGCGAACGTATTTAATGGTTGAGAGCGAGATAGTTTTCCAAAAATTGCCTTACAAGTTGCACAACCTGGCATATAATCATAAAGGAATTCATATCAGCGCGTAAATTTGAAAAAAACCTTTGGCTGAAATATTTCTTAAGCAAAAACCAGCAAATTTTTAAATTGTATTTGCATTATCTTGATTATTGGATATCGCTTAAGAAGCACTAATTTAAACTATAATAATTATACTTTTTATTTACAATTTATTTAAAATACAAATTGGAAAATTCTTATTTCAAGTTAGATGATTATTGTTTATTTAAAAGGAACTTAAAAAGATAATTCAGTGAAAATATTATTAGACAATACTAATAATATCTTCCAATGTACACTGTAATATATTTTCTTGGTTTCTTTTAAACAAATGAATCATATTTTTATATTTTAATAAGTTACTTGAGTTTTATATGATATTATGATTCATTTATATTTATTATATGATATATGATTAGTTTTTGATAAAAATGTGAAACAGAATTAAAGTTCATAAATAAAACAAGTCTTTATTGGTGTTTTACATATTTTATTTTAAGTTTTGAGCAAATTAGATATCCAAAAAAGAGCTGTTTTTGCAGACAAAACGGAAAGAACAAACTATCTCAGAAGTATACTCCAGGTATGATTTATTAAAGACTTTCTAGATAAAATATCAACGATCTTTACAAACGTAATATCAAAGGACTTTCCACACATTAAACTGCATTTACGGAATGAATTTACAATGGTTTTTTTCTTGCATTAAAAAACAGTGCGAACTGGAATCCTTGTGCTCATCCTGGGCTCCTCCGGCCGTCGTTTAGTTCTTGGCCATGCCCCTCTTGAAGGCGTAGACGAGCGCCATACCCAGTAAAATGGCGCCGACGGCTAGTCCGATTTCTCTACAGCTGTTGCGACAAAAACGAGACCACAGATCACATCAGTTATATATATAGGAGATGAACATGCTAAGTGCTAAATATAGGTAGCTGGGTGTGCGGGAGGCAGGGAGGATTGGATGGGGATCTGGTCTGGATTGGGGTTTTTGGTTAATGCAAGATGCAACATTGTTTGGGCGCAGCAGGCACATTACTGGCGCTAGCATTAGCATCAGCATTATCATTATTGTCATTGTCATTGGCATCAAGATCAATATCAGTAAGGGTGGCAGTGGGCGTGGCACTAGTTAATGAAAACCAAAGAGAAGTAAAAATGCAAAATAAAAAGCTGTTCGGAGAGAGAGTGTGGAATTCGGTGTCATGCCGTGCTTATCAGTTAAAGAGTTGGTGCTTCAGTCTACATTGAGAAGGAACAGATATTGGACACATCCACATACACGATTAACATATATATACATATATATACATGCATTTATAGATTTTCTTCCTTCTATACCCTTGCAGAGGGTATTATAATGTTGTTAAAAAACGAGTAACGCAAAGACGGTCTGCGACCCTATAATATATATATAGTTCTTAGGCAGCAAACAGGCGCGTCCATTTGGCTATGTCCGTCCGTCTGTTTTTATTATATCTATAACTTTTTTGCTTTTAAAGATATCAGAAGCAAACTTTGGTTATTAAGTGTTACTATGCTCCCAACAAATCAGCAAAATATGATCAACTTCCTACATATCTGTACCTAGATATCTGTCTAAAATTAAGTTGTAAACTATAGACGTAACACATTCATGTGTCTGCAAGAGTATTCAATTTTCGACAACATTTTCTTTGCTATCTTTATAATACCCTCATACAAAAAGTAAACGGCGCACAAAGCCGCCTAATAACAGCTAGTAGAATACATGCATATGTATGTACATAAATGTGTATGCCCGAATTTGTTAGTGTACACGTTTAATTTGGAACTCACAAATAATTTCGTTTACATGCTGCGTGAAGATGTTTAGCTTTTGTAGAATTTCACTTTGGTGCTGGAGAAGGATTTGAGGCTTGAGAAAGGGAATATACGTATAGATATAGACTGAATATGAATATATACACAAGTCTTAGCCAGCCAGGGATTTGTGGGAGGTGGAGGATGGCAGAGTAAAGAGCGTGTTAATTGCAATTGTTTTTCAAGAGCGCTAATTGGTCATGGCAACTGATTACGCGACATGCCAAGCGTAACCAGTTCCAGTTGCAGCTGCGACAGACACCAGTTTTGGCATGCGTTGCTTAATTAAATTCTGACGATGATGATGATGATGATGATGACGCTGATGACGATGAGGTACTTGTTATTGCTGCTGCTTTCGTTTACGGTGCGAACAGCTCATGATCAAGCACATGCTTGTTATCGCGCTGATCACACATTCATTTTCGACTTGAACTTAATGATCTTTTTTTTCGCCCAACTCACCCGACGGGCTTTTTAATGTCACTGGCGGCCAAGTTGCCAATAAGAAACTTCTTCAATAGCTCGCTGGTAGAAACAAAAAAAAAAAAGGAATTTATTGAACTCGCATTGTTATCGATTACACTGCGCGCTTACCGCGCCTCCTGGCTGTGGCCCACATCGATAAACTCCTTGGTGCCATCGCGTCCTGCAACGGATTTGAGAGAATCCTCGCCGCCGGGATGCTGCAGAGAGGAACAGATATATATATATTATAAATGCACATACACAATTGCATAGGTATTAGATAGTTACCTCCTTCAGGAACTTGGTTACATCGTACACTTTATTCTCGATTACCACCCATAGATCGTTGGGCGATTTGTGCTTCTTCACTTCGGCCAAAGTGATTTCTTTGCTCATCCTGCACTCACACACACACACACACAACCGCAACCAAAAATTATCTTCGCAACAGTTACAAACGAAATTATTACAGATTTATACTGTGTACATGTGTGTCCGAATGTGTTGGGAGTGAAATTTCAACAGCTGTTCATAGTGATGTGAGCGATTCGATAATCGACATCGATATTCTGCCATTTAAATCTCAAAATTTTCATGTATTTCAGACACATGTTGCTAAGCGAGCAATGTTGCCCGTTTTGTTGATGCTTGCTACTTAAAATATCTGTTAACTTTGCTGCGTAGTTAATATAACTTCTTTTATTCAGGCACATGTTGCCAATTGAGCAAGATTATAAGCAGTTATAATCTTTCCAAGTTAACATAACAGACGAACGGCCCACACTTAACATAAGCGCTCCTCACTCAAAGTACACTCCCCAAAATACACTGCATAACATTCAGACCAAATAGAAATGTTTATTGTTTGCTAAATACACACCATAAAACAAATATCAAACAATTATTGAACGCGCACAATTGAACTTTATTGAATATTTGTGTTTGGAATTTTGAGCATATTAATGCCAATTAATATAAATACATATAATAAATTTTGTTACCTATATTGCTTCGTTTAGTTTATAGAGATTTATGCTTTATAGTTAATATAGTGTTCAAATCTAGTAACCGCCACGCAGACGCAACACCAAGTGCAAGGTGGACTCCTTCTGGATGTTGTAGTCGGACAAAGTGCGTCCGTCCTCCAGCTGCTTGCCGGCGAAGATCAGACGCTGCTGATCTGGGGGGATGCCCTCCTTGTCCTGGATCTTAGCCTTCACATTC